>VYXB01007574.1:0-86945 GCA_013397135.1 Pachyramphus minor
TTCTTACACTAACTGATGGTTGCCTATTGTAACTGAGAGTTGCTTACAGTAACTTATAGTTGCTTACAATAAGTGGTAGTTTCTTACACTAACTGAAAATTGCATAGAAGAAATGATACTTTCTTACACTAAATGATAGTTTCTTACACGAACTGATACTTGGGATTTGTAACTGATAGTTGGGAATGGTAACTGACAGTTTCTTACACTAACTGACACTTTCTTACACTAACTGGTAGTTTGTTACGCTAACTGGTAGTTGCCTACAGTAACTGATAGTTGCTTACACTAACTGATAGTTGGGAGTGGTAACTGACAGTTGGCAACGGGCTGTGATAGTTGGCAACGCGCAACGGGAATTGGGAACGCGCAACGGGAATTGGGATTGGGCAATGAGGGTTGGTAGGGGTACATAATAGCTGGGAATGGTAAACAGTACCTGGAAATGGTAAATGACAACTGCTTCCCCTTAGGGACACCATGCAGCTGCTTTCCAGGCATTGTTCCCTTCGTGGCATCTGTCACTGGGCTGCTGCCACTGAATAGTTCAAACCTGTAAGGAGAAGGTAGAGACCATCCAGTTAGAGAACTGGTGTTTCCTCAGTGCCTAGAGATAGTGGCATCCTCCCACGCCTGAGTCTGAGTGAGTGTGGTGTTTATTAACAAGCACAGGGGCACGTACAGAATTCCCTGGGCTGAGCTAAAGCTCGTGGGGTTGTTTGGACACCTTTCTGCAGCTCCCCATCACCTGCCTCAACATGTGCTTCCCCTGGATCACAGGGTGGCAAGGAGGGCAGCAAACCCTTCTAAAGGGGACCCCACTGGCAATGTGGGTTACAAGATAATTGCAGGCATCATTCTCACTGTTAAGTCTATCCCAATTCCACAGACTCTCATGGGAAACAGCACTGAAAATTACTTCAGAAAAATAAAGTGTCACATGATGCTTGTCTATTAATTTCAGCTTCAACAGTTGTGTTACATTTAGAAATAACTCCAGCTTCTGATAGGGTAATAAATATCATTCACTAGCACTTGTTTGCTATTTTTGTACACTTCGAGAATCTCATTTAACTTGCATTTTAGCTAGGCTTCATTTAGTCACTGTTTTTATAAAAGACACTATTTTCCTGCAGAAAATAAATACCTTTTTTTTTTTTTGTCACCATACAATGTGTTCTCATTCCTACCCTCAAAGTCCCACTCAGTCTCTCAGGGGAAAACCGGTATGGGATTACAGATCTCACTCCGGTTACCATCGCAGCACATTGGGCAGTTTTCTGTCCTTGTTGACCAGCTGGGACTCTGTGTTTCTTGCACAAGGCACCTACTGTGCCCTCCCGGGAATCTCTCAGGTCCGGGAAGTTCAGCGGAGCGTGCATCTCCAAAATGCAAGCCATCTTTTCTGCGTGAGAATCCCAAAAGCCTTTGTGATGATTTCCACCAGTCCCGTGGGGTGGGGTTTTTTTTTTCCTTACCATGAGGATGGACATAAGCATTCCAGCCACAGCAGATGCACCAGGTTTGAGCTCAGCTCTGCTTTCAAAGTGATGAAAAACGTTGTAGAATCAAGGCCTCTAAATGTTGGAGGGGAGAGTGCCATGAACACAGTACCCCCCAAACTGGAGGCATTTCCAGACGGTGTTCACTGCTCCTGGTTCCCCTGTAGGGTGTCAGCAAACAGAAAGCATGGTAAGAAAATAAAGTGAAAGGTCCACCTCCCTTTTGAGTGCTTTGTCATTTTGACACTGTTTGAAACATTGTCATTTTAGATGATATGGTAGTCACAAAGGAAGTACCCGATGTGTCCAAATGATGAACCACCACCTCCTACCAAAATAAAAAAAAAAATCCACCAAATAAATACAGGGACAACACTTCTTTTCTGCTGGATACACCTCTTCCTTTCTCTATCACAGAAGGCTTCTTTCACAGCTGAACAACGCTGTGTTAGAAGCTGCAAGAACATTTGCAGGCTTTAAATGCTCCCCTTCCCATGCTCTCCCACACCCAGCCAGGTTTGAAAATATTGCTGGAAGCAGAAGCTGCTGCAAGTTTTAAGGTCTGTGTTTTTCCCAGCATCGCTTCCAAGTCATTCATGGCTATTTAGCGCTGACCTCAAAGGACTGTGCAAGGGCACCACCTGCAAAAGCGCTACAGGTTGTATAGATTGTGCAAACAAACAGCTGTCTGTCTCCTCATCCCACAGAGCGTTTGACAGATGTGTGGAACAGCAGCAGCCCATCATCTGTGGGGAAAAAACATGCCAGTTGCAAGCAGGCTCTGTCCCAGGGCCACTCTCAGGTGAGGAAAGGGGAACACGTGTGCTCCAAAAAGAGCGGGCAAAGAACAACACTTTTTCACCCCAGAGCATAAGGTCTTTAAAGCAAACTAGTGGGTCAGACTGAAATAAATAAGTAGTATTTAAATGTTGCTGAGGTATTTAAACGTTCTTTACTCTCAGTGCAAACTCCAGTGAAACACTTCAAAAGTTGGCAGTCACCAAGGGGTTTTACAGGCTCTGATCCCGGTGCTGGGATCCTTACTGAAGCATGGGATGCCTGGAAAAAACCAAACTGCCTTTCTGACTGGTTACCCCCTACGTTGTTCTATTGCACCTGGAACCTAATGACAGGGCAGGAGATGTGCCTTCCCTGGGGACACCTTTGCCACGAGCTCCCTTCTACCCTAGAGGTTTTGAGTACAGATTTTTGGGTCATTTTTTGAATAGCTCTGTTCCAGCTGGAGCTGCTGAATATAAGGAATGGTTCTCTTTGCTTTCCCTATAGAACTAAGTGCAGCTCAATTAGATCAGCTACAAGAAAATCACTTCAGACAAAAATATTTAAATAATAAAATTAAAAAAGCAAAACACTTACCTAAATTGTGAGCATTTGTTTATCATAATATGCATTTTGCTTCCAAAAAAAAAAACAAACAAAAAAACCCCAAGGAGATCTACTCTGAAAGCATTTGCTCAACTTCTAAGTCCCTCAAGTGGTCTTATTTTTTTTTCCTCTTCATTTATCCTCTGTGAAGGGGAACATCCTGCTGGTTTTAAAAATGTGAATGCAGCATGTCACCACTTATCACACTAACAGGGGGACGGGCTGCACTTGCAGTCCCAGACATTTCCACGTAGCTTCCCCTGGGAGCTGGTTGCTGGTCTGCCACTAAAGCTCAGCAGTTGGGAGACTTTCCTCTTNTGAGTACAGATTTTTGGGTCATTTTTTGAATAGCTCCGTTCCAGCTGGAGCTGCTGAGTATAAGGAATGGTTCTCTTTGCTTTCCCTATAGAAGTAAGTGCAGCTCAATTAGATCAGCTACAAGAAAACCACTTCAGACAAAAATATTTAAATAATAAAATTAAAAAAACAAACCACTTACCTAAATTGTGAGCATTTGTTTATCATAATATGCATTTTGCTTCCAAAAAAAAAAACAAACACAAAAACTCCAAGGAGATCTACTCTGAAAGCATTTGCTCAACTTCTAAGTCCCTCAAGTGGTCTTATTTTTTTTTTTCCTCTTCATTTATCCTCTGCGAAGGGGAACATCCTGCTGGTTTTAAAAATGTGAATGCAGCATGTCACCACTTATCACACTAACAGGGGGACGGGCTGCACTTGCAGTCCCAGACATTTCCACGTAGCTTCCCCTGGGAGCTGGTTGCTGGTCTGCCACTAAAGCTCAGCAGTTGGGAGACTTTCCTCTTCTAAAGGCCTTCAGCATCCGATCTGCGAGGGCCTGCAAACCTGAATGAAAGCAGTCAGAAAGTTCCAGCAGCAGAAAGAAGCTCTGTGACTTGGGCTGTGCCGAGTTCTATGTGCGCGCTCACAAGCAACGCTGGTTCCAAACGACAATGCTCTGCCAGCTCCCACTGTGTCCTCACGGCAGAGAACACTGAGTTCAGCGTTCAGCACATCCTCTCTGTATCACACTCCATCCCTCGGCAAAACTGCCATCAGGCCCAGAGCTGTGATGCTCTGCAAGCAGCTCTTGAGACAGGCCAATGTCCTGGGCTAATTTCAGAGCCCTGTTGCCACAAGGGGCATTTAACACCACGAAGGGTTCTTTGTTCTGCTTTTATGTTCCCCTCAGTCGCAGCGATACAGCATCATCCCTTTTAACGGGCAAACATTAAGGGGTTTGCACCCCTCAGGGTAGTTTGATTTGCTGTAGCAGCCCCAGATCCGAAGCTGTTTGATCAAAACCTCGGCTTTAACACACACTTTTGGGGCAGCGCTGCATCCCAGCCAGCACAGGCAGGCTGTGAGGGAAAACATGAAAGCCAGGGGCTGAGCAAAGCCCTGCTTTGATTTCAACGTGACACACAGCCACCAAAGAGAGCAGTGCGAAAAACAATTTGTATTTCTGAACACAACTCCCGCTTTTAAGCCAAGTATTTTGCTTTCTGACACCCGCTGCCAGGCGGCAAGAGCAGAATTTCTACTTTCCCATGCCGCCAAGCAAACAGGGGTTTTGTTGGTTTTTTTTTGTTTGTTTGTTTTTTTTAACATCTGATATTTATTTAGTTCAACTTCCAAATGTAATTCCTTTAAGAGGTTTTCAATCAGGGCACTTATTTTTTTACCCAGCATTATTATCACCATGGCTTTCCCTACAGTTAACCAAAGGCCTCCTGCAGCTTTGTGGGTCCTTTCAGCATCAGCAATTAAGGGAAATACTTTTTTTTTTTTTTTAAAAAAAAGAAGGTTTAATATGTACAGCATTGGTGAAACAGGCAATATTTTCCCCATTTCCAGTTCATTCAGCTGAAGAATTGAAAACTCTAAAAAAAAAACCCCACCCCAAACAAGACAACTTACTGGACTTCAGGAGGGAAACAACATCATTCCTCCCTTCAATCCCAGCTCCCAAGTCATTTAACTGCTTTCAGTGTTATTGGAAATTTCATGCTGCTTTAGAGGGAAAAAGAAACACAAAAAAATTAACCAAGTAACAACCTTTAGCTTGCATTCCCTTTAAAGCATAGGAGATTTTTATGCCTGTTCAGGAAAGCAGAAAGACGAGGACTGTTTTGGGACCGCATTGCAGCATCTTCAAGTATTAACTTTACAATTGACAATAATTTCTGGGCATTATTTATTAAATGAAAGTTTAACCCAACTAAAAACATGCTTTCCTGATATGCACAAACTGTTGGTATCCTGATAGCTAAAACGCTGATCTGATGCTCTTCAGTATGAGAGCATTAAGATATGCACTGATTTTGGATTTTGCTTTTCCTCTTAGGCAGCAGAGAAGATAAATAGTGCAACAGGTCTGGAAGGAAAACTCCCAGGCTGATCAAGCAGCACTAAAGCATGGGTAGTATCACAAATTCGAGGCCCACCTGAATTCACTGTACTTTCAGCATCACTGACTTACCTTTCTCACTTAGCACAGTCACCTTTGTTGATGTGTGGTAGATCTGCACTTCGAGACACTTGGCTTTCCAGGGATCTTATGTGCAACGCTGCTGAGAGAAAATAATGAAGCCCAGAAGTGAGAAGTATAGCGAAAATTAAGTTTGAAATTGTAATTCAAATCATGCTCGCCTGCTAGGTCATTAACATTTTCTGAGCTGACCAGGTACTCCTGCTTTTGCAGAACTGGGATTGATTTAAAACTCTGCTGACTGAGCTGGCGTTCACCACTCACTCCAACCCACTCCAGAGATGTAACGGGCATCTTAGATTTAGTATCTTCAGATAAAAACAGAGAGGAAATGGTTTATGGTTGGTATAACCATCACACCACTGACATTTTTCATTGCACCACTTCACACTTAGCCAAGGAAAATAATTAAATTTATCCTTATGGCTGAGCACACTTATCTTGAAAGCGTTAATATGTCTCTGTTAAAAAAAAAAAACCAAACAACAAAATGGACATGGAAGTGTCCACAGTTTTTGCATTTAGGATGCCTTTGGAACCCAAATGCCACAGATGTTAAAAGCTTGGGTTGCGCAGTTGTTGCTGGAGGGTCATCACAGCCGTATAAACTGTCCTTCCCACCCCCCCTTTTTTTTTAATTGCAGGGCAAGTCCTTCCTCACTGTAAGTTATTTCCAAGTGTTTACCAGCCATTAACTTGAAAGTGGCTATAATTTCTCAGCCTGTAATTAGCAATGGTGACTCAACCTGCTCAGGCATCGTGCTGTCATCGTATTGCATCGGATTACAGATGCAAGGCACCTCTCCCCATCTCCCAGTCATGACAATTCATTAGTTCTGCAGTTTGAGAGCAGCTGTACCATTTGCCAGGTAATTTATTCAGATTCCCTCAAAATTATTGCTGAAATGTGGGAAGATAAATGATTTGACGAGGCTGTCAGGTATTTACTGTCAGGTATCATTACAGGTTGGATCCGTGGTCAGAAGTGATGGGAGATTATGTTTGGAGAGAAACAGCACCCTTTTTGGAGGCAAAAAAAAATAAATTAATAAGTTCAATGAGGCAAAGGACAAAACGCTTTAACGTGTCAGTCACGTCTCACCCTGCTATCCCTAAAACACCCCTCAAATAGTGCACGGTACAATCATTAACATTTTACCTTTTTGTCACAGCATATCACGGTATTTCTCTAAAAAGCCTGTGGTTTAGTCAAAGCTGATCAAAGTATGAGGACATGTAAAATGCTCTGCTTGATTACCAAAGTGGGGTGGGACAAGTAAAATTCAACAGACTTAATTGCCAAGCTAAAAGTGATGAATCAAGAATTTAGGGATTTAAGCCGTGCTCTGAAAAATACCGTCAGTTTGTGTTTTCTGAAGAGACCTGGAACAAACCTGCAATACTTGGAAAACTCCCCGGTGTGTTTGTTTCCTAATCCCAGGACAACACTCACCCCTGCACACGGCATCACGAAGCCAAGTCGGGGTGAAAGGTCCAACGGTGGGATTCCAACCAGATCGCTCCCTGGAATCCTCATTTTCTTATTTCCCTACATCAACCATACTGGGCTGGGCCCAAAGCCAGTTTTTAACCTCAATAAAACATCTCAATTCTGCTTGACTGGAAGAAACTTGTTTATGTTTCCTTCACAGTAGATACATTTAGCCTCACTTCTGGCCCCCAGGACTGTAACTAAGGATACTCAACTGCTTATGGTGACAAGTTTTCCTATGGATTTCACTGTCACCCAGCTTCAGCATTCAAATATATACACACACTGAGTACGCTGATATTGGTTCCAGCAATGACATGTCATAAACACTGACAACCTCTTCATGGTCTTAAATCCAATATCCTGTGGCCTCACTGACTTCTGGATTTTAATTTGCTATCCCAGTGCACAGTAATTTCTGGTTATCTCTGTCACAGTCTTAAGCACATCTCCAGATGAAATTCTGGCAGGTTGTCATGTTTGTTAAGAGCAGATGCTCTGACTTTTTTTTGCAGCTGGGGTTTTTTTCCCCTATCTGCTCTTTGAAACCGGGCACCCTCTGTGCGGGTGTTTCGTCTCTGACCACCTGAATATGCAGATCTTTTAATCCCCATTTTTATACCTACATGCACAGACATTAATTTTAATCAGGGAAAGCTAAGATGTAATACCAATAAAAGAGGAGTTGTTAGGCATGACATTTCATTTATGGATGTAGCTGAGCAGATTAATGTCTGAGCCAGCAGCCTGTCCATTACTCCCTTCAGCTACCGGGGGACAAAACGTCGTGTCTAACAACTCCTTCCTCACTGCTCAGGAGAAATTCTTCCTGCCCCTTCATTCTAGCACCCTTGATTTCTCTCTACAACAGTATTCATTAAGCCATGCAAGCCTGAGAATTTTAAAGAAGGAGTTCTGCATGACTCTTTTTCTTCCATATTTCTTCCACGTTTTCTTTTGCTTGGTCTTTTAAAGGTCTTTAACGTGGGCCTTACCTGAAGGAAGGTCAGCTCCTCAGGACTCTGCTCACTGAGAAAAGCTTCAAAGCAAATGAATGTGCCTATCACCTGGATTCAGCTGGAAGACTGAACTAATTCCCTTTCAGCACTTTATGTGGTGGGTTTCTGTTTTTTTCCACAAGCAACTGGTCAGATTTACTAACAGAGTTCTCCCTTCAAAATGCAGAAAGCAACCTTTGGCTGATACTTGCTATTAGTTCACCTGGTCCAGGAATGAGAAGAGAAGCGAGAAGCAAATGAGTGAAAACAAAGGCAATGTTAGTTGAAAATCCTGCATGGAGAGCTTAGTTAGTACATGCTTTTACAAATAAGGCACAGAATTTATCCATCATCCTTGCAGAGGATGGAATAACATGATAAAGAGTTTACCTGGAATCGATCACAGTTCAAACCCCTTCCTGCACAGCAGCATTGTGTTACTTCCACCAGGGTGGGGGCAGGCAGAGAGCTGACCCATTCTGATCAAAAACAAGCACAGCAGTGCTGTTCTTCCTTCTCCTCCCCCGGGCAGCCACCACGAACTGAGCACAACATCGACTCCATACTGTGGGTTTATCCCATCCTACTCACCTGAACTCGGTCATGGTTGAACTGCTCCACGTTTAATTGAAGTGCGTCTTCAAGAGGTTTTTTTTGAAGCTCTGAGACTTCTGGGATGTGAATGCAGTGCCATGCTGGATGCTCTGGAATGCAGAGGGGTGTTGGATCCCAAAATATGATATCTGCAGAGAGAGATTTGAGTGGGCTTGGCAAAAGGCCACGGACTACAGAAGGTGGGAAAATCCCTCTTCATTGACCTGATCCCTGTGGATTTTTTTCCTGCAGCAGGACGTGAAGAGACTCCTTGCATGATGCTATCACATGCCCTGCCCAAGCCACAGAGCCCACACCTTGATTTCATCAAACCTGTGCAGAAGACTATTTGTACCTTATGTCTCCCTTTATGTTCCCCAAATCCTTGCATCCCATAGAAGCGAATGCCTGTCCCCGCTGTGAAATGCCCTAAGATAAAGTGGGTTTTTTCCCCACCAGGTAATTGCTAAGACCACACATTTGTTAATCGGGGTCTCCCCCTTAGGTCATCCCCTGATTTGTAATAAATTACTTTGGGTTGGAAGGGAACTTAAAGGCCATCCAGTTCCAATCCCCTGCTGTGAGCAAGGACACCTTCCACTAGACCAGGCTGCTCAAAGTTCCCTTAGTGTGGCCTTAAACACTTCCAGGCTTCTCCGGGCAACCTGTTCCAGGGCCTCATTGCCCTCTGAGTAAAGAATTTCTTCCTAATATCCAATCTGAACCTTCCTTCTTTCAGTTTAAAGCCACCACCTCCTGTAGGAGAATGGGAGAACACAGGCAAAGTATAAGCAGATTTGTTTCCATACACCAATTCCAGAATGATTCTTCTACAACTGAATTAGGAACTGATCCTAATTGTCTCGGGTCCCTTTTATTCTCAAGCCTCTCTATTCACACTGTTAAATTAATTTCTTGCTAGTAGTATGAAATGAGAAAATCCACTTTTCAGAGGAAAAAAAACCAACTATGCATCAAGTACAACACCTAGAAATGAAGAAAAATCCACTTTGTATTAATACCTGTTTAAACAGGAGGATATCTTTGCATTTTATCTCAGGTGATCGTTTAACTCATCTAGGGAAAAAAAACCAAAACAAAAAAGAGAAAAAAGAAGCAATGTCTAACTTACCCAGCAAATACAGACATCCCAAAGAAGAGTGTTTCTTTGCACAACAGATTAAAAGGAAAACAAAGGATTTGTTCAGTCCAAAAATAAAATAGGGACGCAAAGTAAAATTGTGATGTGACACCTGTGTACGAGAGAAAGGGAAATGAAAAAGGAAGCTTTTATTTTTTTCCCATGAAGGCAAATAGATTCATACCAATAGTTCTGATGCGGTCTTGTGTTTAAAACCAAATCTTTCTCTAAGTGATCAAGGGCATTTTTTAACACACTGCAGAGAAGGAATACCTTGCATGTCCTAGGTGACTCCCAGGAACAGTAACTGTGCCTGAACACAGAAAATGCAACCCCAGGAGTCTGAGCTTCTCCACAGTTTCACACGTGCACCGTGTACACAATAAGATTAGCAGGAAAACCCCAACCCATACCAGCTCAAATACATGACTTGCATCACGTAAGAAACCTCTGAAATTCAAAAGGTGTGGGGTGTTTTCAGTCTTCATCCAGGACTGCATCCCTTACCTGTAATGATTGTTCCAAAAGACATTGAGAGAATCCACTTTGTCCAAGATACACAGACTTGTTTGCACTACACAGCAAGCAGCAAAGGGCCATCCCCTGCCTTTATCAAATGTTATTTATTTCTAGCAATGTTTTCTATATTTTACCTAAGTACTTCACCAAGCATTTCTTTGCTGTCTAGCATGCATTAGTGTCACAGAATTACTTGACACCCCTTACATGTTCCAGAGGGGGGACTGAGATTAGCTTGGCTCAGGAAAGCGTTCTAGCAAATGGAGAAGGATTGTTGACAGTGACAATGGGTTTCTTGAGCTTCCCTCTTTGAGGAGATGCACTGCTTGCTACGGGCAGGTATTTCAGCACACAGCTGTTTTCCCCACTCAGACACACCCTTTCAGTGACACCAAAATGTCACACACTTGGCAGACAGGACAACATTTGCCTCGCTCCTTGGTGCTGGGACTATCTTTGGTAACAGAAGACCCAATTTTTCCACCGGGACTATTTTTTTCTTTGGCCTTCATGTTCAACGCATTTGGAAAATGCAGGGTGAAGTGTCTGATGGACAGGCTGCTTCACCATGAACATCTCACAATTCCTTTGCCACGCCTATGACGCTGAAGAGAAAATGAGGTGATTATGCTGAAATAGGATGCACTTGTTTGTGCATAGGAGTCAACGTGTTAAACACCCCCTGGGAGAGTTAAAGAGAGAAGGAAAATGGTAATTCCAGGGAAGAGCATTAACACAGGGAAATCACAAAACACCACCTTGAAGAAACTTCCCTTTTCATATTTTTCATAAATTGATGTGCTACTTGGATTAAAGAGAGCAAGGAATCTCTGCTGCCCACCTCACACTAGCACGTAAGGATGAGCACTGCAGATGTGAGGTGACCACGCCGGGACTGTGCTGGCAGCCTTCTCACCACGAACATTGACTTTTCTACCATCCAACTCATGTGGCAGAAGCACAAGACACAGGGACCCCCTCTAATATCCAGTTTTACTACATGGGGAATGTTTGTTGACAGAACTCAGTACAGACAGATCAACACAACCACAAGAGTAAGTCAGGCTGCCAACAGCACCCGATGTTAGCTATCAGAATTTTCCTTTAAAAGAAGCACCTGCACAAATCCAGCTAAGTAGGGTAGATAAAAATGTCCAGTTCTGTTAATAACCTAACTCTGTTAACACCCCAAGTCTCAGTGTCCAAGCCTCCCTGCAACTCAGACAGGAGGACAGAAAGGGGGGCAAACCCAGGCTACCATGATTAGGAGCTTCTTCTTTCTACAAGAGAGATGGGTGAGTGCAGTAAATCCCAGCTAAACCACCCCAGCCTCATCAGACAACCGCTGTGCACCTGATTCCATGCGTCTCTGGCCCCACTGTTTCAGTGGCACTGATGTTAGCACTGATGTTGCTCTGCAGTCCTTTCCCACAGAGGCATCACTCGCCTCACCAGCCTCACAGTTGGTGCCGAGTCCAGGTAACAGCCTAAGTGGGCTTAACTAACAGGTAACCTCAAAAACCTTGGGAATTTAGGCCCTGCCAGAGTGCTCATGAATTTGTACCGTGGATGAAGAAGTATAATCAAAAAATCAAAGTGGATGTCACTGATCCCCCTTACAAAGCACTGTCACCTGAGTCCACCCACAAGAGGGTTGACCTGGGGCCTTGGCAGGAGTCACTGTGTTAACACTTTCAAGACATCTGAAAGTTATACAACTGGAAACTTATTAGGAAACACTCTCACCAAAAACAAAGCCACAACTTTTTATCATTTACTTCTGTACCTGCTTCCCACCTGCCCAGGACAAGAGGTTTGCAGCTCCGAGGCACTCTTTCACCCTGCAGTCACCATCAGCCTCTAATATTCCTTCAGAGGAAGGTTCACCTTCAAGTTTTATCCCTGAGCCAAGCTAACATGCTTTCAAAGTCACCTGATTATGACCAGTATTATTCCTACTGCTTCTTTCATGTAAGAATTACAAAGAACTTCAATAAACAGCTCCATTAAACAAAATGAAAGGGGAAACATAATTCACTTTTTTTTTTTTGGCTAATCAAGCCATTAGGTCTCATAAGATGCAGGTGTCATTCTCATTCCTGCTGCAGGCTTCCTGAGTGACTGTGAGGAAATTATTTGTGTGCTTTGTGCTGTAGTTCACTGTTCATTAAACTGGGATAGCAGCAGTTCTTCTCACTGACCTTTTGTACGTTTTCTCTGAAGTCTACTGTAAATTTTACTGGGTATGTACTGTCTCTTACTATGTGTAAATTCAGTATCTATTAAAATAAAACCTTTATTTCAGTCGAGACCTGAAACAACTCGAGAAGTAATAACATACAGACATTTCAGCTGGAATAAATGTGTAACATTAATTTCTTTTAAAACCCACCCTGCTTCAGATGTGAAGTTTTAAGATGAACTACAATATAAAACTGGCATTTTAATGTGGCTTGGTAATGCCACATCAGCTTGCAGGCATCCAACAGAAATGTGGAAATCTCTCCCAGAATATCAGGTATTACTTCCAGCAAACAAAGGAGCACTGATTAACTCATGCATCCTTTTTAAGCCCTTAATTTTATAGACTATGCAAGTTATTTTTAAGATAGATACAATCGTGAAGAAAGGAACCTTTGATACATGAATAGTTGCAGTGCTCTAAAACAAGGCCTGTAGACAATGAATTTTAAATGTGTGATTAAGTGTCCTGATTACCTCAGGATTGATTTGCTTAAAAAAAAAACCAAAACCAAACACAACAAAAAACCCCCACCAAACACAAACACAAAACCCCCACCAAACACAAACACTCCCCCAGAAACCCCACATAAATCAAAGGGTATGTTAGACACAAAAGCAAGAGTCCTGGCTGCATTTAGAGATGCACTGCACCATTTCAGACACAGATGATTCTCAAGGATAGGATGTTACAGGCAGTTTCCTGGTGCCTTCCCTCCCTGAGTGCCTGAATCCTAATGTTAAGTGCTCCCACTGCCTGGGCTGGGTTGGAATATTCTCTGAACGGACAGATTTTGACCACAGAACGACGTTTAACACACACCACAAAGCGAGCAAGGGTGATGGGAAATCCCAGACTGACCTGCTCTCTTTAGTTTTGCTGTATTTCAGACCTAGTGTTACGCTGGAAAGATGGATTAAATATTCTTTGGCGCTGACTTGTATCCCTGAAGAAATAAAGATACTCTCAGTAAAAGTCAGTGAGCGGGACGAGAAGTCACTGTTTCTGGAAACAGTGTTTTCCTGCCCTACCCTGCCAAGCTCAATAAAGAAAATCACCTTTCCCTCCCCCTCTCGTCTCATAAAACAGATTCATCATTTCCTTTCTCTTTGTTGCTCATTTCCACCTTTGCCTGGAGTCAATCTTTAGATATGAAAGGCTTTTCAGATGCACCCGCAGCAGTTCAGCACTGTTCCACTATACAAAACCAGCTGCAGTAAATTGATTTCGATATTATCCCATTTTTTTCCTGTTGTTTAATAAAAAGAAATATCTTCTGTGAGCAGTTTTCCTAAGGACAAAACTCAGAGATAAAGATCAAGGGGGCAGATGTCTGCCGTGCCATCTTCAAGGGCAGGGTTTCAGCTTCGGGGTTATTTAAAACTGAACCTTAAAGTTATTTCTCCTAAAAGGCCAAGTCTCACTGGAAAAAAAAAATTGCCATTTTTGTTGCCAGCAGGCAGGGCTCTGAAAATAAATGAAGAGGATGTGAATTACAGAATTTTACTCCTTTGTGAGATAATATTTTTGTTTCTCTATTGACTTTGTTTGGAAAATTATCCTATGGTTGTTAGAGGTCTGTTTTCAAATCACAAATTACAATATTTTAGTGTAATAAGTCATAGGACCATAGCATGGTTTGGGTTGGAAGGGACCTGAAAGATCATTAAGCTCCAACCCACTTGCTGTGGGTAGGGATAGTAAGAAAGTTCACTGATGTAATAGCAGCAAGTCTGATGTGGCTTTATACAGAACTGTTGGAGCCTGCAGACTGCACGCTACTGAAATTCATACACTGGAAAGGGTTGCAAATAATTAAATAGAAAAATAACTACTACAGGTTCTATCGACTTCAAAATAGTGGAATAACAAATTTTTCAGGGAAAAAAACCCCGAACAACAAAACCAACAACATATAGGTGAAAAAGCATCATTCATATACAAGACACTTGGGAAATAAAATATCTGTTAGCTACACATTCCTCTCACTTTAGTTACAAAACAATTGCAATTTGTATTATCTTTAGGTGCCTTATGCGGTTGGGAAAATATAAAAATCATGCAAAAATTAGAAACTAGTACTAAAACCACTGACTTACCAAAGGTAAAGCTGTGAAATAAGCTCCACATCTCCCACCCTGCCTGGCCCTTCTTTCCTGTACCTGAGAAAATGCTTCGTGTCTAATGAGCTTTCGGAAGGGAACAAATAAAACCTCCAGCAGGCAGCCTGCACACCACTCGTGGATATTCTAACTGAGGGAAATGTCCTTCTACCCAAATCAGGAAGGAGCCAGCAAGTACCTGGAGCAAAGAGCTCATTTTGGTTTACATGGCAGCCATCCCAAAAAAGAGATCAGAGCTGCACAACTGCAGGTAGAAAAGGTCTCACTCAAAAGACGAGGAACTTTAGGTACGAACCCCTGGAAGTGTTAGGAAAAGTAGAGAAAAAAACCCAACTAAACAGGTAAATTAGGCATAAAACCCCAGCACCCTAGGAATGCTACAGCCAGAGAGAGGAGCTCTACTGGGACCAGCATTTTGGGAGAAAGAAGATGTTGTTGAAGTGTGGAAGAAAAGACCTAAGGCTGCGACCTGACAGCTAATTAGTTATAAACTTGTACATTGATATGACAGCAAAGCAAGTTCTTGTGATTTTACATCCTGTTAATAAAGAGCTTCATTCTGTGGACAACACAGCTAATTAAATGTCTTCCATTGACAACTTCCATAGAGCCCAAATTTACCACATTGCACAAACCTGATGCAACCCAGACAGACACAGAGAAACAGGACAGAGAAAAAAAGACCAGCGTTGCCAACTCTAATGTGAAGAAACATTTCAAAACCATTAAATATCAGGGGTTGGACAAGGTGACCCTTCAGCCCTGACCATCCTGGCATTCTGCAATTCTTGATTGTTCAGGTGGTTGAAGAAACACAAGTAACAGAGGGAACATTTACAGCAAAGACAGACGGCACGCTTCACACACTAAAGAAATCCTATTTTGCAACAGTGAAACAGCCCAAAGGCAGAGACTGAAGGTGCCTGTGTGAGTGAATGTGTGTGAGGACACTGTGTCACTCAGGGTAGTCCTGCACCAACCCCAGACTTACGGGAGGTTTGTTTGACTGAAAAGTGTCAGACTTCAATTTGAAGATCTGTTCTTCTTGTTGGAATGTACTGGGGAAAATTCAGAAGGTTTTCTTTGACTCTGCCTCAATTAGCAGATGGTCAATTCTGTTTTGCCAGGATGAAGGGGCAGGAAAGACGCATTTTCTTCATGCCTAACTCAGCTCAAAACCAACTTCTATAATCCCAGTAGTCTGCTTGCAATGCAAACCCCTGTAACCAGAAATACCTATTTAAAGAAGTGACATGAGCACACAACTGGGAATTGCACAGGATTGTCCTGGCAAGTTTAATAATCTCTTCGCCTTGTTTCCATCCCCTGCCCTTGTTTCTCTGCATCAGGTGGGGAAAGGCAAGAATCTGTTCAGGAACCACTGCCCACGCTAAAGGAAATAAAAACCATTCCCTCACTGAATCCCAGTTTGTTCCTAGCTCACCTGGGGAGAGAACACTACTGTATTTTTGCACTAGGAGGAAAAGACAGACAAAGCAGAAGATAACTCACTAGCCATTTAGGCATTTGACATAGCTTCAAAATATTTATCTTCCAAGGGATGTTGCTGCAAGGGTTGTCCTCACAGTAGTCTGGAACACAAGCTGGTCTTCAGTTTTCAGACATTCATTTCCATGTTTTGTGTTTGATTTCAGCCCTAATTTCTTCCCTGTAAAATCGCTATAACCAATTGTGTGCATTAAAAAATAATTACTGTAATAATATCCTGTGTGTACTTTTATATATATATATATAAGGGAAATGTATACATATATATATACACACACATACCGAATAATTCACTTGGCAGTCAAACAAGTCCTCGATGTCTTTATAGTGGCTTTGATTTGGACCAGAGCCCCGAGAAATTACAAAAGCCAATGACAACATCCAACTTCAAACGTAGTGTTTGCCGTTGGAACGTCACTGGGAAAGTACCGGAAGTTTCCACGAATTCCCAAGGAGGGCACGCAGTCAATTTAGCTGGTTAGGAACCGAGGTGTCTGCAGAAAGGTTTTCGGGCCGCGTGGGCAGCAGTGGTGCCAACATCTCCGTTCCTCCAGGAAGTCCCTGTTTAATGAACGTGGAAGCATTTCACACAGACGTGCTCCAATTTTGCTGGAACGGGAGGACATTTCCAGGCTCCGCAGTGAGGTGCAAGAAACCCGTATGTAAAAACTAACACGATATCAGCTGATAATCTTACTTGTAATGAAGGCTTTGCAGTATCTCGTCAATATTAAGAAACTAATTTCTCACTCTATTTCCCCCCTGCAATTTTTGGAGATTCAGCCGATCGCTCCCGAGGTGTAATTTTGAGCTCCGCTGAACTGGTGTGGAAACTCCATTTAAAAAATGGGGGAAAAAAAAATAAAAAATAAAGAAGAACATGTGTGAACCGAAGTTTTTCTCTGCGGCTGAGTGGTGCAACTGATTGCCTCCCAACCTCACAAGGAGCCCTCTAACAGGGACTAGCTCATTTTGTTGGACAAGATGAAGGTATCAATGCTAACCCTGATTAGAGAGTTGTCGTCATGAACAGAAAGAGAGAAGCTGTGTATGCAGATATGAGTTTATTTGTGTTTATATTTTATATATATATACTTTGTGTGCGTGCAAGATACGTATTTCAGCTATTCATCCTTCAAATCACATCCTAGGGAGAATCTGATTAAAAAGTTGGAACTTGGAGGAGAAATAATGTCTAGTTTATCTGCCATAACTGCTTTGCAATCTTACAGAGGTGCTTATTTTTCTCTCCACTTTTCTTAAAGGGTGGGCTAACACATCCTTAAGGGGTTTTTTTTGAGAGCCTACAAAGTAGCTACAAAACCCACTGTTTACATTACAAATCACTGTTCATTACTTAGCATGTCTCTGTAAAACTGAGGTTTTAAATATAAACTGTAAAATGAGTTGTTGGTGAGCAGGATTATCATTAGAATCGACTCGCACCAAATAACTCAGTTAAATATATAATTTCAATGGGATGAGATTACGGTTACAAGAAACAAAACTGTTCTGCAGTGGCAATCAACCTGGTTTGGTGTTAAACCTCAAATTCTGATACGGCTATATTACTGCTCTGTGCTTTTATTATAAGACAGTTTGAATCTTGCCTTACAAAGATACTTCTGAAGCCTTGCTCTGATTAGCAGAATAACTTTAAAAGCTTTATTTTTCCATACTTATAACAGATCCTTACTAATTCCATTAAGTGTACCCCGTTTCTGCAAGGCCAGTTCTTTGTTCCTCTGTGTTAATGAAATGAGTCAGCTGCTCAGTTCTGAGGCCCTTTCCATTACACAAGATCAAGAGGAGCTTTCTAAAAGAATTAAGCAGCTGAAGAAGGAAAAGAATCCTACATTTCCCCGCTTATGATGTACAGTTTTATGCATCGTGAAGCCCATGCAAAGCTCCAGCCAATGTTTGTTCTCAAGCAGGAAGGCCCCAACATACAAATACATCAAACCGCTCTGGTATTGCTCAAAACAAGGTGGTTTTTTTAGCCCCAAAACCCCAGAACTAAATCAAAGCAGTGTGATAGCCTAGGACACATCAGAAAAGCATGTATAGAATGAGAGGTTTGCAGAAGTGGAAGGGACATTTAACTAAGCTACAGAAAAGTTTATGTTGGAGCAGCACATACATTAATTTCCCGCTGGAGCTGTAATAAATTCCAACATATACTTTTGGGGTTTTTTTCCCACTCGCAAAGTTATATATTGTTTTTCAAGGTCAGGTATTTTTATTCCTTTAAAGGCAATAAAAATGCCTACATTGTTTATAGTTAATTGGTTCTGGAAGATGGGCAATATTTTAAGCAGACGTGACATGTTCCCCTTGCTCTCAGCAGAAGGCCTATCACCTTTTCCATTCCTTCAACATTATAATTTAATTAGTGTGGAAACTACATATGCAAGCTGCATTTATTAATAAATACAAATCAAAATGTCTACTGTAAATTATTGATATGCTCTATTATCTCAGCTTTTCTGTACAGGTCCTTCCTCATAAAAATAACTTTCCTTTTGACAGTCTGACTTCCAGGTTTTTTTATATTTTATAGCTCTCAGTAGGACACAAACATTCACAGATAAGTTAACCTTTAAATAAATCCTGTTTAAGCAAATGTAGTGGCTCTGACAGCAATCTATGTCTGCCCATATTTTGAACATTGTATTTTTAATTGCAATGGTTTTGTCCAGTTACTTGAAGTGAAAAGGCTCAGAGATTTTGAGACACACTAGAAGGAAATGATAGATAGATAGCTATAGATATAATTTCTACCTATAAATAATGTATTAAATTACATTTTATATACTATTTTAATTATTTCCTGTATTTCACTTGTCATATTTTTATCGGGATATCTCCACTTGAAAAAGTTGTTCTTTAAGTACATCGACTAAAATAGGCCTTTAGGATTAAACTACTTTGTTGCACACCCTCAACCACCAGCCACACTTCCACTTCCTTGGAAATCCCACATGTTTAAACCCCTCTGGGTGTGATCCCAGCAGCTGACATGCACAGCTGGAAATACCCCAATATTCATCTACACACCCATGGTGACGCTGTGTGCACCCAGATACCGTTCACATTCCTGCCGCTTCCCTGCACAGCTTTGCACCCCTGAAGACACCACGTCCAGCCTCCTGAAAATTAATGGTCTAGATGCCTGATATAAACATTCCAGTGAGTTATACTTTTTCCTAAACAACCTTTTCAAGTAATTCCAGCATCTATCTCAGCAGCCCCTGTGCAGGATTAAGCCAGATAACTGTGTCTGCCCAAGGTATTTATGTGTCACCAGCAGCACCCCGTCACTAGGGAGAAACAATGACTGGAAAGACCCTAAACCAGCGTCAGAACGACATCAAAGCACAGTGTTGTAACTACAATTTGAATTTCAAATACAGAATACAGGGAGCGGTGTGCCCTCTTCAGGGCAACTTCCGCTAGTCTTGCTGCCTTCAATTTTTGTGGGTTTTTTTATTAGAAAACAGCGTTTTCCATTATTTTCATAACACATTGACACACTGCAAATGCATTTCTGCAGGCGTAATACACAATGCTATGAATATATTTCCATTTGCTCTGAATATTTAAAGAGGAAAGCCCTGGATATAATCGCATTGGGGTTATTTCTGAGCCGGTAGATTTTTTGCATTTTATCTGCGCATTCCACGAGAGAAACAAACCATCAGCACTTTCTGACTGCATCTCCAGGCTCTGCCAATTTACCTGAATGGCATCAGATGATCCTTACTGGCAAGAAATAACACAATTGGTGTAACCCTAGCTCTTAACACCTTAAACCTTAGCCAAGATGATTTGAAAGATGAGTGGTCTTTCCTCTCAAATTAGAATTTGTTTGAAATAATTCATGGCTAGTTAATGTCCAGCTATAACAAAAAATGCAGAAAGTGTTTTTTCCAGACACTATAGACAACCTGGTATTTCCCAACTATTACACAGAAGTACCAAATGCAATGTCTCCTGTGACAATCAAAACATTCCTCTGGAATCTCACTTCTGAACAGGAATATTATTTATCAGGAAAGTGGACTGTAATCTTCATGACAGGCTTATTATTCACATTTCAATTTTCTTATAGCAACATACCAGCCTTCCTAATTAACAAACAAGCAGCAATTCAGTTTATCCAGTTCTAAACACAGATGTTACCACGATCTGCTGGGAGATTTCCAGGCATGCTTTTCTCTGCTAGTTTTGCCAAGTTCTTTCCTTAACTTTATAGGCTTTCCTTTTTTCCAATTGTTTGGTGGTTTGGTGTCAGTTTTGTTGCTGTTTTTGTTTGTTCCTTTGGGTTTTTTTGTGCTTTTCTGTTTGTTTATACACACTATCAATTGCCCGTGCTCTGACTGGCTATGTTTATGTTTCTTCCTCTCACCTGAGAAATGCAAGAAAAACTGTATTTTTCTTTACCTAAGAATGAACAGACATTCTTTTTTTTTGGACATGCCTGACTTCTCATTAATCAAATTCATGATGCCATCCTCCCATCCCTTAAAACCTTACCACACCACGGCAGTTAATACTGAATGACATGCTAACAACCTCCAGAATTCATTAACCAGCTTTGGTACATTTTAATTACAATGACATAGTCACCAACAATACTGCTAATGCCTCTGATTATTCCAACTATCTTCTTTGAATCAAATTCCACCTGCAAATACGGTGAAGGAAACACCTTAGTCCTCATTAATACCCAGTGCAGCACATGCATTCCTGCTCAGTTAGTAACCCAACCAGAGCTGCAACAGGGAGCCAGCAACTGTGCGATGTAAAGATGTTAAATCCTACCCTGTCTGACCTTTTACAACTGTTCTGTAGTCAAACCATACCTGCAGCAGCTCTAAGGCATTTGGTGCAGGCTCTTCATACTTTGCACAGCCAAAAAGGGGTCTGTGTGAAGTCCAGAACACCCAACACACGGCGCAGCAGGTCCGTGCTCGACTTCAGAGTCATCTGGTTTCTTCCTGCCCTGCCCCAATATAGCTTATTTTCCATGTGTTTTGGACCAGAAAACATACAGGTATGCACCAGGCAAGAGTGTTAGAGACTTTGGAATTATATGATAAGGAAGCAAATGCTGCATAGCTGAGATTCTAAAGGGGTGACCACTTAAGGCTCACATACTCCTAAAGCCATGCATAATGAATTCATGCAACACAAAAAATGCTTAATGTAACACAAAACCTCAATCAGGAATTATTTTTGATTGCTAACTAACCAATACTTGTGGCACTTAGTCACCTCCAGTCACACTCAGTATCCTCCAGAACTGGATTACTTCTGTTAGGAAGCACTTTATGGAGCAACAGTGGAAAATAGGACATCACACAGTATTTATGGGTTACTCTCCAAAAGCCCTGCTATAAGATGATCTCTTTTAGAACAACTAACCTGATTGAGACAGATTTCTAGCCTGACTTTCAAGGAAGTTGCACGTATCTGAAAATCATGTCCTAATCCTTCAGTTGTTAGAGAGGTAAGGAGGGAAGTCACAAGAGGAATTTTGCAGGAAAAACCAAACATACGAGTAATGAACATTTTGACAGCCACAGAACATGAAAGAAAGAAGCCCACACAACTTCTGAGGTTGGCTTGTCCCCTTCCTTTCATTAACCAAGGTGAAAAATATGCCACCTACTTGGTAAATTGTGACAGCTGACACCCTCACTGCACATACTGGAAGGAATGGGAGCAGCAGAGTCTGGGCTCATTGGATGGAGAACTGACAAGGTTGCACACATAACCCATTAACACACAGGAAAGCAAGGGGTAAGAACTATATTGTTTTCATTTTAGCTGCGCTGACAGTGCTCACTTCATGTGCACTTGGAAAGACAACAGTATGCCAGACAGAAATAACACTTCTGAAATTAAAGCAGGAATAAACTTTGATAGTTGTCACAAACACGATCGTAAACACAAAAGTTTCTAAGTCTGCCAAGATACCAGCTGGGCACAATTAGTTTTCTGATTTTATTATAAACCTGTTTAACATGCAACACACCCTATTACCACCAGGTAACTCAAGAGCAACCTAGCCCAGAAAAGCTTAGACAGTGCAATTAAACCACAAGAGGCTTTGAAGTATGTTTTCTCACATGGACTAGTATCTCTCAATTCCAAATTTGATTCTACTTTCAATGACCCAATAGTATATTACTTCAGCAAAGGCACCTAAGTGTCTACCCCATTTTTTCACGGAAACTCTCAAAGACTAAACTTTCCAGCAATATAGTAAATATATATTATATGCAAAAGTCTTGTGAGAACTTCAAGTAGTATAAGAAACCATACCAAGGAAAAAATGCATCCAAAAAATCTGCTTTTACATTTGCTTATAAAAAGACCCTTAACAGTTACTTAGTACATCTATTATATTTATGGCACTTGAAGTTAATGTTCCAAAAAATAAATTTGTACTTTTCCCTTGAAGTGATTAGCATTCTTCCTGACATTTGCTGGGAGAAGAATTACTTTTAAACATCTGAAAGACATTAAAGTTCTTATTCAAATATCCCATCTAAGATTAAAAAAGCATATGGATTGCTCCCCAGTTCCCAGAATCTGTACAGGGTGAGGTCTACAGGTTGATCAAGGAAATTTCAGTCGCTTCAATGACTTCACAGTTACTTCATGACTGTCAGAGTCAAGAAATCTCAGAAGGAAATGTTTCTGAACCCTCAAGAAGATACAAGACTGTCTAGAGGAGTGCAACTGGTGCTGGGACCTGGCCACTGCAACCTTAACTCATTCCTTTCTGCTTTATGGTTCACATAGGGAAATGGTTTTTCTGCTGGACTGAACAGCCCCTATGGTCCCCACATTCCCTGCTACTTCCTCTTTCCCAATATCCCATTAAAATAGAATAATTTTCCTTAAGTATCATTTCAGTTGAAGAATTTGTCCTCCTCACTTGAAAGATAATATTTGTTAATGTTCGTATTATTTAGCAGGCATTGAGCTTCAAGCGCTTTTTCCTGACGTTCTAATTTAATGACTTACAACCTTTAATGTATTTACATACATTTAATACAGAATGTGCATTATTCCCATAGTACTATAATCATTTGTGGAGGGCAGGGGAACCAAAAACCCCATCACCAAAACCCAAACTAAATGTCCTAAACAAAACCCTCTCAAAGGCCTTCAGCAGTAGTTCATTTTTTCTATTGAGCGCAATAAAATTTACTAGTTATTAAGGGATGCCAGTAAAGGATTTACTATCAAGGAATATCAGTAAAGCGGGACAATCTAGGAACAAAATAGCAAATGATCCCTTGGAACTCAAAGGCAGTCAGTTTTAATGTTCAGGCTTCAAACAAGTTGTTTACACTTCTATAACCCTCAGTCCTCCACATCCCACAACATCTTATTGAAGCTGTTTGGTTCATCGTTTCCTTCCTCCGAGTCTCTACCTGCATTCCCAGCAGTCAGACATGACACTGCAGTGCCCCCATCCCACCCCACAAATCATCACAGGTTTGATGGAGTTAAATTATCACCTGAACAGTTTATCAGGTGCTGAAGGTTTGGTTGCTGGGAGAGCACAGGCCTTGAGCAGACACTGAGCAAACACCTTGCTACTGAACCCAGACTCCCAACTGCTTGAGGAGTGTGCACTGACAACTTCAGCTTGATCTTAAATCTCCCTCACAGCCAAGTCCTTTGCTGACTGACATCTTTCCAAGAGCAGTACAATGCCAGCAGGCATCTTGGCTGTACTGGGAGACTGAGAAACCAGGGCTGTCTGCACTTGCTTCTACTACCATGAGTTTATGAGATGTGGAATATGCTTCACCACTCCCCAGTAACCCCTTCCAGAAGCCAGAGCTCCAGTCCCTTCCATGCCCTGCCAGAAGCTTGGTTTAGCAAGTCTAGCCTTATCCCACACCATTTGTAATGGAAATGGCCCAGAGCCATTGTCCCATTATCGCTGGGACAACAAAATGCCAATTTGCTCATAGGGGAAGAGCCTTGAGCTGGATCAGTATCATTTATTCAGATCAGTATAATTTATTCATTACTCAGGAATATGTGATTTTATGAGTTGGCAATGAAGAGGAACCCAGGGATGTAATGCATATTCAATAGCTGGCCTTCCTTGTCTCCATGTGGCATGGAAGCAATCCCACCCACACTACCTGGGGGCACATCTCAGTGTTTGTGAGCAGCTGGATAGGAGAGCACGAGTGTGGAGCCCCAGCTTGCTTAGAAAGTCATATTGAAAACATCTTCCATCCAGTCTCTAAGATAATTTTGTTATATTAGTCATGGCCCAAGGAACAGGCCACTGGAGAACAACCTGTCATTCTTGCTTTTTCCAAACTCTACTGTCTTTAAACTTTTCCCTTCTGTTTTTTTTCCCCTCCTCTTCACTGACAGGGGTGGATGCTGTTGACTATGCATATATCTATACACATATGATGTGTATAGATATACACTGCAATGGCAAAAACCCTTTTTACCAGGTATAACTCACATCACATCCCTTAACCTTATTGACCAAGGTTCTTAACCATCCCTGCAGATTCAGCCAGTGTCACCGCATTTCCGGACAGAACTGTTTTTGTCACAGAACTGACAGTTTGGGGAATATGCCTGTGTCCAAGTTTAAGTTTCATCTGGTGTTTACAAAACCAGATTTACAGCCAGTGTAAATATAGCTGTCACTATGCTTTACATCCTGGCATAACAAGCAGCTAAAACGTCAAGAAAAGCTATATCTCAAAAACACAACAGAGAAACCAAGGGCCCATCAATACAGTTCCTTGTAAGCAGATCTTTTCCATATGGGGGTCTTTGTAGGAGCTTTGTTTTTACAAGTCAAACACTCAAGCGACAATGATGCGAGTCCAGTGGCTGGGTAGGACAGTGGTTCTTTTTCCCAAGGGAAAGCCAGTCAGGTTAGAAAGGAACTATCTTCAAATTACAGGAAACCTGTGCTCTATGAAGTGCAAACTCTCTTCAGCAGAAAGAAGCAAACATTTACAGGCTCTTCTCTGTAGTATCAGCTAGTATCAAATCTTGAGCCTGATGAAAGCAGCTAGAAGCTGATGTGGAAGGATTGTCTCCAAACCTGTATTTTAGGAGTTTCTTTGAATGTGTGCATCCCCCCCAGAATCCTATTGCCAGCCTTCTTTCTGAGCAACCCTTTGCTCATGAACCACAGCTGAGCAGTCAGGTGTACCTATGAGGGCTGAAATAATAATTCTCTTGCACAGGCAGCTGTAAGGTAAAAACCTCACATTGTTGATGCCCTGCCACCTCCCAGAGTATCCAGAGCTAACAACGGACATCCAACACCAATCCCAACCTCAGCTGGGGTCTGGAAACATTAACAGCAGTTTAGTTTCCAAGCAAAAAGTCAGGCAGCATGTGATAGCTCAGCCTGAGCATTTAAAAAATCTCTCTGAAGAATCTACCCCTTCTTAGGAAAAACACCATGTGCCTCACTCATTCAGAAATTGGGGAATTGCAGCCTCCTGACATTTTACACAGTTCTGGGAAGAGCAAGCTCAGAGATTTTCCTTCTGAATCTGATTCATTTAAGTAGGTGGTGAATTGAATCTGCACATGCTAAGCTTAACACTGCTTCAGGAGAAAAAACACTGTGTAAGGTATCAGATCTTCTGACTTTCCCATACACACTCAAATTGTTTTGAACTATTAAGCCATTAAACCCCTTCCGTTGTAACACATTTCTTAACCACACTTCATTTCAATTCACTGCAGAACTCCAGATAATATTCATATTTCACCCAAGAAAGACAGCTGTGTTACAGCACTTGCTGAAGTGCTACCAACTCACTCTTACCAAATAAGCCTCCTGAATTCCAAGCAGACATTTAAAGTCTAAGCACTTTGGTAAAGGCAATGCACATTTGTCTTGCTCGGTGCTTAGGAAAATCACAGTTTATGTGAAGTCACTCCACCACTCTGTTCTTAAAAATACGAGGCACTGACCTCCCAGATGGGGCTTCTGGTCCACATGAGCAGAGCAGGGGTGATAACAGCAACAAAACCAATCCACAGGTTCAGGGATCCTCAACAAAGGCAGTCCAGGAACTCCAAACAATGACTCAGACCAAGGAACAGATACGTTTAAACCTTCAGGCTGGAGCTTAAATAAGCTTCTGGGCTGATGGACTGCAGCTGTGGGTGGAAGGCCACCTAAAGCTGATGAGGGCATTTCCAGCCTAGTCCTGCCTGGAGGGCTGGCCACCAATCACCCCCGATTTGTCTGAATCTTTTCTGCCTTAAAAAAAAAAAAAAGCAAAAACCCTTTTTAACTTGCTGAACCTTCCCCTCTTCAGCACTTGTTTTTAAAAACTGCTGCTGAAGTGGAAGCTCATCCTCCTTGGGCACACAGGGCAGTCCCGGCACAGCAATGAGCAGGCGGGATGGATGCCCCACATTTACAACTGCAGCTCTCCTGGTAATGCCCTTGAAAGCAAAACATGAGAGATTAGAGACGATGTCTTTCAATTCAGAATCCAGAGTGAGATCTGAACTTCACAGCCACTCTCTAGCAAGTCCTTTGCCCATCTGGGTATGCTGATGTCCCACATCAGCTTGAAAGTTCACTTACTTCAACTCTTCCGTAGCATCTACTTAAAGGAAGTGCAGTACAATATTCAGCTGTTCAAATCAGGATAAAGTGCAATTATATTGCAGGTAATGAAAATAACTTGGGTATTTTAACTGACACAGGAGATGGTATTTCTGCCACACACCTGAGAATCATTAGTAACAGTTTTCATATACACATGTGCATTCTTCTGCAGAAAAACAAAAATTACCCTACCAGTAATTAAGGCATTTTATTCCTTTTTCCTCCACCTCAATTGAGCCTAAACAGGAAAAAAGGGATTTGTTCCTTTTTCTTAAAGGAAAAGAGATAAAGCAACCTTATACCTTGTCAAAAGAAAACAAGTCTTTTACAAGGGGTCCTGTTCTATGTTCACTTTAAAAGTCTCATTTTGAGCAGACAGTATTTCAGAAGAGAGAAGAAGATGTATCATTTCCTTTTGTTGTTAGACATGAATATATTCCTCATCCTGTCAAACATCTAAAGGGTAAGCTGAGATTCCTAAAATCCTACAAGGCTTCCTTTTTCTAAAAAAAAAAAAAAATTCTTACAGATCTCTTTTTCTGAAAATATGAAGATGGTGAAAAAAAAGACCATTCAGCTTCAATCTCCCTGCCATGGGCAGGGACACCTTCCCTATGCCAGCTTGGTCCATCCAGCCTGGCCTTTAACCCTGCCAGAGATGAGGCATCCACAGCTTCTCTGGGCAACTTGGGCCAGTGTCTCACCACGCTTATGGTGAGGAACATATGATGTCTTTGCATTTTCCTAAGAAACATGTTATAGAAAGATTCATATAATTAATCAGTGTTACCAAGACAGCCCAGGAAGCCATGAAGTCCCCCTCAAATCCTGCCTTGCTCTGCAGTGTCCTTTAGACATTGGACTAAAGCACTTAACTGATGCTGGTTCTGAAGCAGCTATGGAGTTTGGGATGAGATTTCCCTCATCTGTTCATCAGCCAAGACAAAGCAGCTGATTTTATGAGTGCTCCTGCTCTATCTCTGTAGAAACCAAAAACAATCCATTTGATTCACTGCTGAACTTTTTGAGGGAGTTCATGGGTAAATCATGGCTTTGCAAGTCCAAGTAACAGTTTTAGGAAGCCACTCCAACAGTGTTTTGGGCTGTGCTTGGTGTGATAGCACTAAAGCTACACACTAAAGTGTAAGGAAGGCTTTTTGTCTCAGAGCCTGATGGAAAACGTTGGGCATTACAGATTTCCAAGCTTTACAATGTCCCACACAGCTATTAACACCCACTGTGGCAATTGCTGATTATGGAACCTCATGTCTGAGGTTCTGAATCATCAGGTAAATATGAGTCAGAAAACTATTGCTGCTTTGACAGATGCAATGAACAAGAGGGCGAGGGGCAGAAGAGGAAACCTCTCTTTGTTACAAGTAACAACATCTTTCTTCATAACTACTGAGATTTAATTGGGGACAAAAAAGCTTTTTTCTTAACTGAGTGAAATTATCAGCAATTTACACGTAGCTATGGCAACTTCCACAAGTATGAAAAAGAAAAAATGGATAGAGCTGAAAAATAGATTTGCAGGGAGATTTGGAACAAACAAAGTTGAAATTTTCCAAAATCAAGTGCATTTCCATTTAAAAAAAAAAGAAAAATCCTTTAAAAGGGGAATTTAAACTCTCCCAAGAGCCTGTTTTTTAGCCAACAAGCAGTTTTTATAACTGAAAACCTGTCAAGGAAAAGTGAGTCCATTTTCTACAGCAAAAGAGAGAAAGAAGAGCTTCAGCAAGAGATTTTTAACTGCTTACAAAACCAAGCTTTTGCTTCAGATTTAATCCTATAATCACACACAGTATTTACTTGTAGCTGAATTGACTGAGAAAAGTGTTACTGTTAGGCACTTGCCTTATCTAAAGAAGCATTAAATCTGCTGGATGTGATGAAATCTGTTCCAAAGTGTTTATCAAACACTGTGAAAATCGGCAAGATTAGTAACACAGCAATGTCATCATTTGTCTAGTCAAGGGTAAAAGGTTCTTGGAAATGGGAGAAGTAGAGAATATTTACTTCAGTGAGTAACCTCAGAAAACCTTGACATGTAATGCTGAGAAATCCCGGAATACAGATGCCACTTATATGCATTAATTCTCTGGAATACGCTGTCAGCCCCTTTGCATGGCTCTGAGTGTGCCGTGGCTCAATTCCCTGGTGCTGCAGTCATTCCCAGGGCTTGTGCTTGGACACTGCTGCCCTGGGCACGAGCTCCATCTCCCGCCGTGGTGAATTCCAGCCGAGGGAGGAGAAAACAGCTGAACGGCCTGCTTACACAGAGAGCAAGGGTGGAGGACACTCCTCCAGCACAAGCAGCTGATGGGGGTGGGAAGAGCTGAAAGTCACCTTGTCACCACCAAGAGAGACAGGCGAATGGCACTTAGTCAATATGGAATACCTGGATGGTTCTTCCCATGCATCTTTAATTGTGTAGCTGAGTCAGAGATACCTGATGGTCCAGCCTCCTCATTACCACCACTCCCTCTTCTCAGGCAAACCCTCTTGACTGCTCACAGCGCTGGGTATGCTGCACAGAGACTGCTGTTTGCTGGAGCTCACTGTCCCCCATCTCCACGCTACAGCAGCACGGGACTGCTGGGCAGACCTAGGCAGATAGTCTGGGAATTTGTGCTAGAAACCTACTCTGTATTTTATGACTCTGAAGCAATTTAAGCAAAACATAAATAAATAAATAAGAAAAAACAACAGCTTTTTTTCCCTACTTGTTCAGGAGTCAGCAGCAGCATTATTCAGTCACTGACATATTCATGTTGAAAACCAAGGATACAGAAAAAGAAGGAAACTATGAAAGCATAATGGAAAGGCAGACATATTTAAAAAATGCAGGAGTAGAGATAGTTGGAAACAAAAAGTAACTGGGCTTCTTAGGAGAAAGGCCAGACAACAACAGACCTCTAACAGAAAGACCGAATATAATACTTGTTTCAAAATAAGGAAGGGTGGAACAGTGTGTAAAATAGAGAGCTCTCACTTTTCTCTAGCTAATAAAAAACCCAACGCTTTAAAACACTGCCTTTTTTCAAAGGGAACATCCGTGTCCAGCATCACCTACTGTGTCTCATCCTGGGGGCCCTTTAAAAGCCTGTTGCATCTGTCTTACAAAGGCAGCAAGGTGTGGCCTCGGAAATCTGTTAGACAGAGGTTAGACATTAACCTTAAAAGTCTATGCTTTTTGGTGGCCACTTCATGTTTCCCTTCCTTCCAAGCATCATGCGCTTGTGGAAAGTGAGTTGGAAGTATTAAATACAATTTCCCTTCTTATTAGCAGCCTGAGAGGTATTTCATTAAACTGAGACCCCTGGGGCTGCCGAAAGCACAGTGCTGGTTTCCCTTGGAAAAGACACAGGTGCTCCTTATCCTGTCAGCTCCACTGAGAGGGGGAAACTGTATCCCTGCTCCCGGATCGCTCCCAAGAGCAGCGGGAGAGCTGCACAGGGTTGATGGGGATGAGGCAGCGCAGCCCCCGCGACAGGAGAGCCGAGCGCTGTCACCGCCACTCGCTGCCATGGGTCTGTCACGGAGAGCCCGCTGTGATGGCCCTGGGGAGATCTGCAACTGGTTGGGCTTCAGGGGAACACAGAGCTGAAGCAGACAGGTAAACTGGTTTTACCCTAATCACACAGCCTGGCTGTCAGCTAATTTAACAGCATCCACGAATAACCTCGCTGGTTAACGCGTTCTATGGCACGGAACACCAGTGGAGTTGGCAACAAGGAAAAAGGCCGGATCTGGAGATTTATCAACTTCTTTCAAGACACAGAGACATTGGCTGTACTCACAGAGGGTCATTTGGAGCATACAATCTTTACAGAAGAGGTAGGAAATACATGTTGCTGCAGGGATTTAATGCTATGTACAATCATTCCCCAGCAACACAAAAGAGAACAGCAGTGACACGATGACTACAATTCTGGCTAGAACTGATACCTGCAATGTTGCTTCATTCAGGTATAACTGAATTTTCTTTTTTTCCTGAACAGCTTTTAAGAAAAAATGAAAAAGTTAATAAAGATAGGAATTAGAATTAGTATACTGAAGATCCAGTGAAATAATAATCACCAGTTATTTTTTCCTAAAGTGAAATAATTTTGTTGTTAAGTGTCAAACAAAACTGTAAGTAAAATTCACAACATGTGAGTAAAATTCCCTACAGCTGCATCTCCTCCCAGCTATGCAGATCTCACCACTTCTGCGGCACAGTTAAATTTTATTTTATTTTTTTAAGAGGAGCACTTTGTCCATATTCAATATCCATGTAATTAGGTATTCTGACTGACTTCTCCCATCCTGGAATTGAATGAGCAATTTCATGTCATAAATTCCAGCTGATTCAGTGGGTGGCGAAAAGGCAGTTGATTTTTCCTATTCATGCAGCAATCTCGGGAGATGGCTCTGCTGAGGACACTTGGGTTTGTCCCACACTGTATTTTAAAATGGATGTGCCCACTGCGCTGTGTTTTGGGAGCTGCAAGGTCCCCCCAAAACCTGTTGTATTTGTCTCTGCTCCTTGGCTGTGCCACGCGAGTCTCGTGGAAGGCCAGCAGAGCAGGGATGTGTGCCATGCTGCTGCAGTCACGCGGAGTGAGGGCTCCTGATGAAACACACAGCGTGTGCCGAGACGTGCAGTCTGCTCTTTTCAAGCTACTGCTGCTTGGCACCCATGAAGTCCCGGTGAACTACTCCAACCAACCCCTGAGCAGGAATCCGTCATCCAAGCAGATGGCTGCAACTGCAGGCAGCCAAGAGACCACGTTTCTTTTTTTTTTTTTCCATGACGTGTAGGTGTTGACAGCATTTCCAGACATAATTCCAAATGGCTGTCAGTTCTGAGCTGAGTGTCTAAAGGGGATGTGTCAGTGCTAATCTACCTCTGAGACAGATTACCCTTCACAACAGAAAATCTTTCCCTTATTATAATTGGTTTACGCTTAGCACTCACAGATCTTCCCTTTCCTGAGCTGTTGGATGCCTTCAGCTACAGTTCACCTCTAAAGGTAGACAGGGCTCAAGAATGAAAGACTAATTTGCACATGATTTTGGGGTTTGATGTTCAGTCCAGTACACAGGGCTAATTACAAGCCAGCAGAGAGGCAGGGGTATTGGAAAAGTTTTTTGGCTTTGTGCAGGTTTACACCCCAAACAAAATACAGGCTTGTTCTGTGTTTACATACAAATGATTTCACGTTTGGTGCACCACTGTTACATACTGCCAGAGCTGTGTAAGGTGCTTGTGACCAGCAAGACTCCTCATTCCCAACCAGGTCCCAGCAGAATTGCTACACGGTTTTTAAAGGACAATGCTGATGTATTTTATAAGAGCACATGGCCTGTCATGATTTAGTGACAAACTGTCAAAGTCAGCTACATAAGGCTTAAGGCATAGCTAGTCTACACGGAACATATGGAAGCTTTCCAACAACCCTTAATTAAATAGAGTGGTGAATCAAGTTTAAAACAGCTGATTTCAGCTAAATCCACACACTGACAGCTGCCCTGGCACTGCCCAACGCAAATAAAAAAGTATTAAGAAAATTAAAGAATGCATGCAGGGAACAGTAGAGGACTACCCCCAGTCTGCCTCTACACAAAAATACAGTTAGACAGTGCTTGCAATAGATCAGGGGCAGAATGTTTCCATAAACTTTAATTTGCACTTACCTTCTCTATTAGCTCACATCAGCCTTAAAATAGCCTTTGTTTATACATTACATCCTGCAGCAAGGTAAATAGTCACAGCCTTCTGCCTCCCAGACCTCCCATGAACTCCTGACAAGGCACGGTCATACCAGAGAAACAACATCAGTTGTGTATTAATTAGAGAAATGGGTGTGCAGTTAGTTCCATCAGGTGAGACCAGCTTGCCCTGACTCACAAGCCAACAGCACACACAGCAAAGCACGTTATACAAAGCTGGGGGAAGAGGTGAAAATAAAAACCTACACATTGCATTCTAATTTTCTTTTCCACAAAAGGCAGATTGATTTGGAAAGGCCTGAAGTGCTTTTAGACCTGTTGTCCATGGGGCTTTCCTGATCCACATGCCACAGTGATACCTGATGTCCCAAGGAGATGGGCAGATGCAGAGCCTTCTAAGAACCCACACTGCTCTTCTTCCTCGGCCGCCTTCCCTGTTGCTGAAGCCTTTCATACCTCCTGGGGATGACTAAAGGCTGAGATACTTCAGCTTGAGGCACCAGTGAAGCATGGGGATGGTGCTTTGGTGCCTTCATTCCCAAACGAGCTCATGGACACACAAGTAATTCCCATACTTTCCTCTGGGATTATCCTTCTGTTTATCTACCGGGTTATCACAGCACTTAAAAAGCTTTATGAGTATATTTACAGAGAAGACAATCATTAACAAGAGGACTCCGGGGCTCTCTCTCGGAAAACAAGTCGCTAAAGAACTCAGGAAATGTTTCTGCCTGTCAGAGGGACGAGGATTTTATGGACTCAGTTCATCACCTCCAGGAGCCCACCCAGGAGCCCGGCGTTCTGGCAAACAAAGCCCTGACCTACCCAGAGGCACCACGGTTCCAAGTGCCATATTGCTCTCATAAACTTGCCATGGACAACCATATTTTCGCCCGTGGATCCTGCAAGGGACATAGACAGGCTGCAGAGCCAACGTGAAAAAAGGAGTATCTCGCACAGATTATCAGCAGCTGCGTGCGAGGCGCTCCTTGGAGATTCTCCCATAATTGTAAAGGGCCTCATGAGAAGAACAAATAAGCCCTGCCATGTTTCCTAATCTTGCTACACTAGTTACACAGAGAAATGTTCACTCCTAATGATGACACAAAAGCTGCTGTAAGCTTTTCTGCTGCAACACCGCTGCTTATATCAGCTATTATTCAGTTGTTCCAGCCTAACAGCAAAGAATCATTTTTGTGCTTTTCATTCTTCCTCCCAGAGGGCAACAGATGTAATAACTTATTCCCTGTCTGGCACATTAGGGCTTGAAAAATTAATGCAGTGCTGCTGAGATTTCCACTTTCTGCTTTACTTAGAGTGCCAAAGCTTTGAATTTCAGAGAAAAAATATTAAGTAATAAAAAGCTTATTTTAAGTTTGTTAATGTACTTGTCTGTTTTAATGCCTTTCCAAAGTCTCCACAAAATAAGAATTCTGGTGACTAATCGTCTCGAATTTGTTTTGCTTCTAAGCTGATACCACACAGAATCACAGATTCATTTGGCTTGGAAAAGACCTCTGAGATCATCAAGGCTGAGCACTGACCGATCACCACATTGTCCACTAGACTGCAGCACTGAGTGCCACGTCCAGTCATTTCTGGAACACCTAATTATGGCACTGCCTAGCTGAGGCCTCCCCTTTTTCTGCAATTACGACGCGCCAACTAAAATTTAAACACTGTTATCAACTGCAATTTGTCAAAAAAATAATCAATTGATACCAATCAGTCGCACATTGCTCTGTACATGCAGTGTGTGCTTTACACCTGGACCTATCCATTTCTGCAAAAATACTGTCCAGTTACATGAACTCTGCAAAAGAGAGGAGTAACTCAAAGCAAATTCCACCTGTGTTTTGCTGCTTTTGCTCAAACTGTCCCTTTGGAAGCAACGTGAGCAGCAAACACTGCAGTGAGCGTGTGATGCTTGCCTGGCGTTTGGATAACTGTGCCACAGGGCTTGCAGCTCTAAACCAGAGCCCATCTAGCTGGAAATTTCATCACAGAGGGTCCACAGGAGCTCACAGAGACAAACATATCACATTAATCCTTTGGAGAAGTACAGAGGAAGCATGGAAATGTATTTCCCTGTAAATAAGCAGCTTCTAATCATTCAGGTCATACACCTTCAACAGTCACACCTACAAACCTGCTAGCTTTGCAAATAATAAACACACCTGTATCATGGGATTATAGAGAAAGAAAAAGGCAAAGAGGAATAGAGTGTGAGTTGAAGGAGTCTGAGAATGAAATCAAAGCTGGAAACTACTTCTCCTCCAAAATAATGCAGCGGTTTTTTCCTGCCCTCTCCCAGATGTTCACAGTAGGAGATAGGAAATAAACCCTTGATTTAGACTTCATCTGTGCAGAAGACAGTTCTTAATGTCAGAATTCCTACCCAAAAGGACAGGTGTAAAGCCTCAAACTAAATATACAGGTTCAAAATGCATTAGCAGTTACAGGAAAAGAAAGTCCCAGGCAATTTTCCCTGGCACTGTAGAGCATTTCCTAATGCTGCTGCTTCGTGCATTCCAAGCCTGCAAACCAGCATTAAGCACACATCATGACAGGCTGTCCTAGCACTCCTACACACAGCCACTTAGGGCTCTTTTCCTCCTTGGATGGAAATCCTCAAGTAATTTCTCCTCTGTCCTCCAGGCTGCTGGCTGGACCCCTGAGAGTGCTGAGCATTAAAGAGCACAGACTTCATATTTCCAGTCCCTGGCAGTACTTGTTCCTTCATTCTACAGAGGGATCTCTGTTTCCTTAAAAGCTGGCTGTGCTGATTCAGGCTTCCTCATCTCAGCAGATTTCAGAGCAGGGTTCGATCTATCAGCATCAAAGGCATCCCTCTGTTCAGAGCGTGCCTCAGCGCTCAGACAATAAACACCAGCAAAGTTTCAAACGAGGGTAGTGGTTCCCCTGGAGACCGAAGGCAATTAATAACATGTTTTTCTGCAAGGAGAAAAGCTAATGAAGCCTGATTTCCTACACATCTGAGACATCCATCTTCTACCCTGTCTGCAAACTGATAACCCAGTTACTACTGCAGACCGAGCTCCTCCACCTCCTGTCTCACCTGCTGATCTTCCCTTCCCCAGCTCCTCCTGCATCTTACCATGACAAACAATCCTCTTTGACAAGCATCCATTTGCCTCTTGTTCCAGCAAGACCTCCACATGGTCCTCAGCTTCTTCTGTTCACCTTTATTTGTTTCATCTCTTGACAGACCCACACTATGCCCAGGGCCTTTCGGGTACTCAGGGGCCATAAGACTGATGGCAGGCACAATGACTAATGTTTGCACCTTCAGCAAAAGGCACACCAAAGCACATGCCAAAGTAGCAATTTTAATGAAAACCATTGGCACTTCACACCTATGAGACCTCAGTTCAGACAGAGTTGCCAAGTTTGGCTGAAACAGGCCAATAAATATAGAACCTATTGAAATGTGTTGGACAAGTGGGACAGAAGGAGAAAGAAGAGAAAGTGAGAGCGCAAGAAGTTTTCTTTGAAAATCAGGCAAGTGAAAGAACAAAGAAGCCTTTCAACATCTGAACTGTGACCCTGGCTCAGGATTGGATAAGAAATACTGCAGGTGTGCTACTGACCATCTCTAGTTTTTCAGATAAAGATGGGTAATCTGTAATTTTATTGATACCTGGATCACAATGGCTGCATCCCATTTAAAATAAACAAACAGTGTTAAACTAGAAGGTGAACACAAATTATCAAACTAACAAAAAAGAGACTCTAATTGAAGTAATTTCCTACCCCTCAAGCATGTGATTAAATTGGATTATTCCCTATCAAATGATTTGGGAGCAAATTTACTTCGAGGAAAGCATAGCACAGCTATGCAGCTGCTCCAGGGACTCCTCCTCTGGGCTCTTTGGATGTACCTTGCAAAAGACACTTTCAAGTAAAGAGCTTTCATTCAGCAGGCGACAACTCAAGAAAATGGAATAGCCTTCATGAGAAGCTGCCTACCTTCCAGTCAACAGCCTTCTTACAGGTCATGGAATGCTGTGATTGCTGCTGCTTCGAGGAACATCTCTACAAATTCTCTGCAGTTCTCTCTTTCTTCCTCTTGTGAAATCCAACTCCATGGCTAAAAAAGAAAATCAGAGGAGAACAGCATCACTAAAAGCAACATAGACTCGAGATTCAGAGAAGTTTATCACTGGTTCTCCTCCCTCCCCTCCAGATACAAACTGGTGGAAGGATATAAATTAGCTGTACTAATTCCATTCCAGAAATGAATAGAATAAATGCCCTTATTTTCTGTAGTCCTCCCAGACATACAGCATTTGTTAAACAGGAAAAAGGCTATCCTGTTAATTGCTGCTTTATGTGATCAATTTAAATTGTATAAACAGATGTTGCCATTCTGATCAGATCATCTGCACCTTTGTATTTTGTGGTCTAAGCACAAGAAACTACTGAATTGCATCTTTTTGTGAGGGGAGGAAACTTCTGGAATTTTAGTTTACCTTGGTCATATTCTAGGTTGACCTCTATCTACTGAGAATAGTGCTATGTTATAGTCATTGGCTACTAGCCCTTGTGTTTGTAGAAAACAAACATATACAAGAAGAAAGAAATTACTTCATTTTCAAGACAGAGAGCTCCTGCAAAGGAATTGTCAAAACATTTGCAAAGCCAAGGAGAAATCTTTCACAGCGGCACTGATGGAAAAAGCTCTGACTGAGGATTTACAAACCATGTGTGAAACTATTTCAGACAGTTCTTAATCACTAGCTTAAAAATCAGCAGGCTCTCTGAATGTCACTGGTATCAAGGTGAATGCCACACAAACTGCAGAGGATGATTTTTATTTTTTTTTAATTGGTGACGCTTGAAATGGGTATGAGAGATTTTTGGAGGCTATCAGAGAGGTGCAGAAAATACAGCAGTGATGGAGTGTCATGGTGCACTCATTGCAGAGGCACCTCCTGTCACAACACATTTATTGAGCCGCTGGAAAGTTTGCAGAATTTTGCTTTGACTGGGAGGGGGGATATGAAAAAAAAATCTCTTTTGATCACCCTTGGCCTATGTGTTGTGCCTTCATTGGCATCCACATGGAAGAACAGCACTGGGTAACAGTCCAAGGGCTGTCCCCTTGGCTAGGAAACTCCCTGGTGACGTCCCTGCAGGAGAGGAGTGTCTGTTCCCCTTAGAAAGGAGTCATCTACAACTATAATAATGTAATTCTTCCTCGTGGGGATGGTCATGGTACAGAGGGTAGGCCTTTCTGACCCCACAGAACCCAACCCAACATTTCCTCTTCTAATACAGGCTGGGTTTGTGCCAGCGAGGAATCTCAGCACCCAAGCGTTTCAGCAAACCCAGATCAAACTTCTGTTCACAACCTGAATATTTCTTAAAATAATCCTAGGCCGGGCCCCGCTGAAATATCCCCATGAGACCTATTGTTTGCTCAAGTGGTAGCACAGGAACCAGATCCTTCCACAGAGCACAGTGGGCTGCACAGACCCTGCTCCTGTCCCACAGCAAACAGCCACCAGGAGGGGAGTGTGGAACACCTGTTCCAAACAGCCTGGCTTTAAAAAACTAAACTACCACTCAGTGTGCTCAAAATCGCACCAACTTTCCTTCAAGGACTTCTTACCACAAAAACAAAGGAACAAAACCTTAACTGTCATTTCAGTCGTTAGGGTAAGATAAGTGCATTTTTTCTCCTTCTCTTTTTCTCCTTCCTCCTTCCGAGAAATAACTAAAAACCTAAACCACATCACCTTCAGTGATGTCCCCTGCCATTACAATGCAAAGTGTGAAAGTGTCACCTCAGGCACCACCAAAACTGGGTGCAACAGAGATGTAACACAGGGCATGATCCCTACTCATGTTTCAGAGACCAAAACAGTCTTTGGCAAGAGTAACTAGCTGTACGTACAACCATCTGCAACATGCAGAGCGTTAGGATATAATTTATATTTATTAGACTTTGTGGGGTGCAATAACTCATTGTTTTCATTTGTAGAGCATTATTACAGGAGTGATTTAACTGAAGGAATTCTTCCTCGTGGCCTAGGGGAGTGAAAGGTTAATGGCATAATGAATTCCTATAAAACAAATAGTAGACTTTGGCCATCCTTCAGCCAGCGGGTGGTAAATTAGCAGGTAATAAAGTGTGTATGCAATCTGCATTCACAGGCCAATAAATAATATGCAGGGGCTAGTTTTACCTGCTTTAGTTGACAGTGCATTACTGGGACTATATAGCTCCAGAGCATCTAGGAAAGGTGCAGAGGGCAAAAGGGAGCTGATTTTGCAGTATCCTGACTTTTAGCACTGATATATGTCAGATATTACCAGAGAGGCATATCTAGAATATTAGAGCAACGCTCATAAATTCCACATTGCGCTGTAATAAAGTACTGCTTCTACATGTGGCAAATACACACTCCTGTGGTCCCTTCAGCTTGTGACATTTACTCTGCCATCCTATTAACTGGTGGCATTTCATTCTGGTAATGGAATAGCTGAGGGGAAAAAAAAAACCCCTTAATATGCAGCACCACTCTGAAGGCCAAACCCCCCCCCCCATCCTAAAATAACATGCTACCTCTCACTATGAAAGTTAAACATATTACGAATATATTTCTAGGAATGGGCATTAATTACCAGGCAGGCAACAAGATTTGTGTAAGGTGTTGATGCTCTCTAGCTACAAGAAATACCTCTACATGGTAATGCTACTAAATCAAAGCATTATTAAAAGGGGAGGTGGCTTTTTAGCTGTGATTGTATTTGTTGTCTTAACCAGTCTCAGCTTTCCCTTTTCTTTCCAGTGTTGGAAGAGAACAGACCCCCAGTTAATTCCTTGCTGCTGTTATCCGTGGTTCTGTGCCACACCAGTCAAGATGTAAGACCTGTATAATAGGTACTGTAGTGAATCCCAAAGCTGAAAGTAAATTCAGCAGCTCTGTTAAAGTTTGGTTTTCTTCTATATTTCCTGGGGAAAGTATTATCTGACAGGCAGCCAGAGGCTTGGGATAATATTTGAAATCCTTTTGCCCTGAAGAAAAAATAAAAAAACAAGTGTCTGAGGGCATTAGGATGTTGATCTCTTCAGCCTGAACAGATCATACAGTGGCTTTTGAAAACCTAATTCCAAGCCCTGTGCATCTGGTAATGCCCTCAGCCCCAGAGGCTTGTCCATGCTGCAAAATGAAACTGCTGAATTAAGCCGGGTGGCACCAACCAGACAAGGCCCAAGGTCTCCTAAGGGCCCCAGTAGAATTATTGTTTGCATTTCGTATTTTTTCCTGAAAACCACCTGCAGCGTGAGGCCTGCACAGCAGGCAGAGTGGTGCTTTTTTAGCACTTGGAACTGGCAGAGGGAGCCGAGGCTGCAGGGACAGTGCTGGAGGCTGTCCCACACCAGGAAGAGCCCACACCAACTGCCAGAGTTCCTGGGGGCACTGCCTGCTCCTGGACATCCCAAATTGCCCCCCAGAGTTACCAGCAGAGACTGATACCAGGCGTGGGTCAGCACGATGTTATAATGATTGCAAAGTCTCCTCTTCAGCCTATATACTTATACTTAATTTTACTAATTTTAGTAACTGATTTTATTACTTTCAGGGCAGTTAATTCTGTGTTATATAATTTTATAGATATCTGCTGAGAGATGAAGAATTCCTATTTAAGCTCTCAGCGCTGTCCCAAATGACATTCTCATTTGGGAGCTGATTAAAAGAAACAAAACACTAAACAAACCAGATCAAAAAACTCTATCAATCAGGCCCCCAGTATGTTATTTCTATCTTTCAAGAAAACTTTGTATGAATAAAACTTAAAAGAAAAACACCAAAAAGATTATGGTTATTCTAGTTACTGTGGTGTTCCAGTGAGGGTATGAAAAACTACATTTCTTGAAATGACAGAACACCACAAAAGCAAATAATGCCAACACAGTGATATAAATACTGATATTGAATTGCTGTTTTGGTAAAAATAACAAGTGCCCTGTCCAACAACTACAGAGAGAGCAAGGAATTCCACGAGTCAGTCCACACCTTTTTGTTTGATGTTAGCATTGTTCCAGCCTCAGTTTAACAAGAAGCTTATTTTTATAGCAGTTCAAGAAGCCAAAAAGGGTTTATCCAGAATATGAACTGCCTCCAAAATGATCATGTTTTTTTGGTAAAGCAATATTTACCTGAGGAAGCCGGGAGGAATTGTTACCTTCTACTCTTTGGTCTTATTGTTGAATGGATGTCTCATTGCTTACATACCTACCACGGTGCTGACCCGGGAAGTAACAGGGGCTTTTTATTTAAAGAGTATTTGTTGCTTTTAAAGGGACAACAGATGACTCAGCGTGGGAGTTCAAGGTTTTTACTGGGTGATAAAGGGGGCATTCAGGAGCCCTGATGGGTTACAGGCATGGCAGCCAGCTTCACAAAATCCTTCACTTCTGTTCTGCTTCAAAACCCACACCACTGCTGGGATCGGCATAAGGAACAAACAAGTAATTGTGGATTGCAACGCTGTTTCAATTACAAACATTGCCTTTTCTACCAGTGCCACGAACCGGGTGCATATATTTGCAGCTATTTTCAAATGGCTAGAACAATCTACACCCCTGCAATTAGCTTGTGACTTTTAATACCTCCCCAAATATTAAGCAGACCGTATCGGTTATGGTGTCGCGCAGATATTAAGCTCAGAAGTCTGTTAGTCTGTGGTTACAATTCTCAGATCCTGCTGCACAACTGCATCTCACCCAGGCTGAAATAATTTTGCCATGAGCAATATAACCACAACACGTTTTGAAACCGGGACTGACATCTTAAAATCTATCACCGAGCCTCTCGAACTCGAGCTGGGAGGCGAGGACAGGGAGCCATTCCGCTGCTGCTGGCTGGGAATCCTGCCCTCGGACACGTGCACTCCGTGCTTGGACACAGCTCCCAGATGCCTTCCTCCCCTCAGCCCCATCTGCTGCCGTGGCACGGCGCCCACCCGCCCGCGACGCTGCCAGTGTGCCAGCCCTTGGCCAAATGAGTTTGGATGGGCTGTTTGTGAGCCGTGCCTCTTCTGCAGAAGGCCCCTCCTCTGGGAGGGCACTGGCACGCGGCTGCCAAGTGCCACCTCACACTTGGTGGCATCTGCTGCTGCTCGCTCATGTGCCAAGAGCTCGGCACCTAAATGGAGATGGTAACGGAGGCAGCAACCTACACTTGTGGTTGCCAGCAGGCTGAAACACAAAGCCACCAGAACAACACAGGGTATCAAACTCTATGCTAAACTGGGTCACAAACCTCAGAAGGGGCTGGTAAGGAAAATTCACGGCTGATGATGACATCAAGAAACAAACCTTAGAGGGCAAAAAGGTCCAAAACACAGTTTCAGATTATAAAGCACCTAAACTGCATTAGCCTTGTTATGTCCTCCAATACATTTACAGTGGAAGAATTGTTCTCTTAAAAACAACTCAAATGCAAAGGCACGAAGAAAAACAAACAAACAAACCCAACCAAAGTCTCATTACAAATTTCTTATCCTGTATTCCATTTGCCTCCATAGATTTTTATGCTCTACTTATCCTGTTAATGGCCCAACATGTTAAACACTTGCCTATTCCAGACCTCATAAGCAGAAAAACATCACTTTCTTTCTAATGCAGAAGATCACAAATACTTAGAGACTCTCTTCAAAAGACAATAAGGGTTTACTGATAGCTTTTTCCTGCAGCTTCCTCCTTGTCTGACCTCACTTACAAATAAGCTTCTGGTATTCATTTGTTCCCCCTCAGAGGCTATAAATCATAACGGATTATAATTAAATGTGATTTCTTTGTATTGTTTGTACATCAGGAAGAGGTTTCTGTTGCATTAGGACCTGTACACACACAGACACTGAAGAACAGGCTCTTCCATAAAGAGCAAACAGTCGTGTCTAGACAAAAGTGTCTCAGGTGCTGCTTGTCAGCTCGTTATTCCTTCCTTCTAAAATAAGAAACAAGACTAAACAGGACAAGTGTGTTGCCTCCAGCTTGCCACTTACTTCAGAGGTTGTGGGTCCAGGAAATTCTCATGTTTGTGTAAAGAACAACACACAAAACTTTAATTATTACAACCCAGACCAGCTAACCTCTTTCCAATGCTTTGACTGCAATAATGAATAAACTCTTTCTCCCCCTCTCTCCCCTTCTTGTCCACCTGTCACTATATCATGACTCAGCCAGTGATGGCCAGGCTGAGTCACAGCAAAGGCTCACCCCAGCCCCTGTCTGTCTGCTCTAGCAACAGCCTGAGGGGGCTGTTTGAGTAAACACAGGCCAAGATCCTTCCTACAGTGATTATATATCCAAAACTTTGTTAGGAGACTTCCCTGTCTGACCATACAGGAGGCACTCTGCCAGTCCCACTCCCAGTACCAGAGACTTCCCCTGCTGGGAGAGAAGGCTCTTCCCAGTGGGCAGCTCCAGTGACCCAATTGGCCCCCACTTGACTCCCTGCACACCCCACTCACACTCAAATAACCAGTTCAACCCCAGGTTTCCTTTAGCAGAATCTCAGACACCCTAATCCTTAAAATAATGTTATCTTGGTGTGATAACTAAACAGCAAAATAACAACCCGAGCTGGTGCCTCTGAGAAGGGACCTCAAACAAGGGACCCCCTGGGCTTTTATCCCCTCACAGTCCAAGCACAAGTGTCGCTCTTCCTCCTGAGCCCTCAGCTCCTGCCTTGTCCCTTTCAGAAAGAAATCTTAATGAAATCTCTTCTTTCACTCTAGATGTCTGTAGTGTTTGCACCTTGTCTGAACGAAGTGTGACCCTGTTCACAGATCAGGCAGCAGGAACACACAGACCCAGCCGGAGCACACGACTCACCACTTTCTCACCTAAGCTGTCTATGAAACTCACACCTCCAGGAAGAGGGATCTGTCTGATGATGTTACTGCCAGGACACAGCAGCAGCAGCCAGGCAGAGCTTAAATACTCCCCTGCAGGGGTGGATGGCAGTCCCAGGTGAGCTTAATGAGGTCCTTTTGGGTGCTTTAGTGCCTCTCCTGCTCATCCTTTGGCTACGCTTTCTGCTCTGCTGAGCCTGAACTGCACTAGTCGTACATTCAGGGGAAATGTTTCCGTCACTTACCAAGACTTCTTAGCTTCACTGTCATTTGCAAGGATTGTCCCAGATGTTTTTCTGTGCTGCAAGTTTTTAAATAAACAGCTTTCACACATCCAAGTAATTCCTCTGGCTCCCCATAAAACTATCTTTTTTCTTCACCTGTAATTATTAATTTTCTTACCTGTGATTAGGTACATTTGTACCTCATCCTCAGGTACCCCAACAGCTTTGAGCAGGTCAAGTTTTAAACACTGTTTCCACAACCACACCTCATTTGAGTCAACTGCAATTCAATGGGAATATTAAATAAAATCTGACTGGTTTACCTGGAATTGAATCAAGCATATGATCTCGTAACTGCTGAAACCCCTATTGCAACTAGCACACATGTCAGTTCCTGACAAACCAACAATATTTAAGGATCACTTAAATATCAATATTACTTTTAAGAAGGTGTAGCAGCAGTCCTGCTGCTTTCAGACTTTAGCCCACACTTAAATTTAAGGACAAGATGAAATGTCTTCCTGATCCACTGATACATATTACAACTGCTTTTAATTGCAATAGTTGGTAAATATGTCTTTCACACTGTACCAACTATCACGTATGTTGCATTGCCAATAGCTGCTCGCATTTTTCTGCTTCCACTATGCTGCCATTTCATCAGCACAGACTCTGCTGTTGTTTTTATTCCCCAAAACAGCCTGACTTTATGATTCTGTTCATTTCACACCTGGCAACACAGAAAATGCAGAGGTAATAGAGGGGAAATCCTTTAGCAATCAGTAAAATGACTGGAACTGCAGTGGAGATGTGTGTTATTTTCTCAAGCAGCAATAAAACGCATGTGAATTTCCCAGGGAGCTACAAGTCACTTCTTGCTACTGTGACATGCCAGCAAATGCTCATGTTATCATTTAATAATATGGAAAATAGCACTCATCATGGCCCTCCCACAGCAAAATACCAGGGCGGCAGGTGTTGCAACACAAAGTAACTCACTGAGAAATACGTGTGACACTCTGTTGACGCTAGAAATAGATTTTATGTAGATGTGTAGAAATACAAAACCTCACAAACATACACAGGCACACAAAGGCACGTTCTTCCATGGCTTGGAACAGCGCAAACACTTGGAATATATTTTTACCTGAAACATGATGGAAAGCTTAGACTCAGAAAAATAAGTCCAGTAATGACTCTGTAGAATCTTGTGTCTGTGGTTTCGTGGTGTGTTCTTGGTCAGTGTCTTCGAGCTTTGTCTTCTCTAGAGACAACAGGTTTTCTTCTCTAGAGATGAAAGGTTTCTTCCTGAGGCTGGGAAGACAAACTGCCTGTTTTCCAATTGTTATCAATAGGAAAGAGACTACTAAAAATTCTACATTTGAACAAAAATGTTTCATTGTCTTCATCTAACCAATGGTTTATGTAGTCGTTTTTATTCAGCAACAGTAAACAGTCTACAGTAGGAACCACCTGTGGTCATCATGAATCCCAGATCCAACCCATCTCCCTCGCCTGTGGATGGCAGGGGTGAATTTCTGCAAGATATCCAGAAGGGAATACCAGTAAACAGATCTGAAACCTGCAGAGAAGTCAGGTCTGGATGAATTGAGGAGCCCTTCTCTTAAACAGCTACCTGAAGACCTGTAAGAAGGAAAAAATTTCCCAAGACAAGAGGATATGGAATAAAAGAGCACCATCACAACAGGGATCACATCCATGTCCCATGCAGGACAATATAAAGGCAACCAAGACTTGGAAACTCTTCTTCAAAACTGCTTCATGCGCTCCTGACCTTATTTCAAATTCATTTACTGAACTTCTTGCAAATAAATTTCTCTGCACGTTTCACCTTAAAAATATACTTCAAAAAAACGCCTGGTGATTTTAATATAATTTGTAAGTGCTGTCATTTTAGTTATGCAATGTTTCATTTACTGCTCCAATCAATACTGAGATTGCAATGAAACAGGAGCTCTTCTAGTCAAGTACATGCTGAGAAACTCTGTCACGGTATAGAAAGTGTCCTGACAAGATACATAAAGAAGGGATTCAAATGCAAATTAATTGCTTAATAAAGCATAAAATAATGAACAATTAATGACATTAAGCTGTAAACTGAGTATATCTGCATAAATATTTAACATATTTCATTGTGTTTTAATAAAAAAATATTATATGAATTTGATAACCTTAAGTACACACCTTCTTAAGAGCTCCAACTGGCATGTGAGAAAATCTGAAATTTTTGGGAGGGGAAACTTGCTATCTTCATGATATTTTGTAAATAAATCCCATTCTTTCTAGTAAAGGCTTTTGCTTTAAAAACACCCTTCCAAAAATGTGAAGTGCAGAGAGAAAAGGCTTGCACTCTAATGACTTTATGCCTTGTTTTGGTTTTTTTTTTTTTCAGTGAAGGGCAAGCCTGTAGGGGCCTAAGGGAAGGAAGGCAACAAATGTCATCTTTCTTTTCATATAATTGTATACCCATGTGCTTCATGTAATCAAAATAAATACTTCGACTTGTTACATATTTTGCTGGAGGAACAGCAGGCATACAGAAAAAAAAAAAAAAAAGCCCTGGGGGCAAATGATCTCACTCACCTGGAAAAACAATGCATGTGCTAATAGAGTCGTTTGTTAATTAAAGACTCTAAGATGTCCACCAAAGCCGTTTATTTCCGAATTACCCCTTCCCAGAGTTAAACAAGAGCCTTGGTAAAATGTAATTAGAGACTCGATTTTTGCTCTGTCTCGGCCGTTCCTGAGCGCAGTCAATTTGACGAGTATCCCAAGAGTTTGCTCGGCAGCAGATGGTCTATGCGCCGGCCCAAGGAGCAGAGCACACAAGAACAAAACAGATACAACAATTTCCTGCCTGTCGCTGGAGCATGCTGCTCTAAGATACAGCGCTGGGGGTTGAATTATCTCCAAGCTAAGCTTCTCACTGATGGCCCAAGACAAAACAGGGATGGCTGAGGAAGATAAAAAAATTCTCATTTATAAGACTCCAAGCACAGGGAGAATTTTTTTTGTTGTTTTTTTTTTTTTCAGGGATGCCTAAAACATAGGGAGTGGTGCTGCAGCTCGCTGTAGCAAATGCGAGAACCCGGCCATAAAGATACCTGGGAATACTTCCCCTTTTGACCACGTGGCAGCACATTCTAAAACTTTCAGCTGGTTTGTCTTTTCCTTTAAAGGAAATGAAAAAGAATTACTGTGTTCCACGCTAAAATAATAACCCTGGGTTTGTTTTTAAAAAAGGAACAAACAGAAACCACTACCGGGCACTTACTGCAGTAACACGAAACAAGGAGGTAAATAACCCACAGGTGTGTGTTACTCCATGTTATAGTCAAGAGACTATTACTTTTAAAATTTTTTTAAAGAATTTATTATAGAATGGAAATTAGAAATAAAAACAAAGGCAAAGGAGCAAAACAGCGCTGGGTGGCTGGAGAGCCTCTCGCTCCACCAACGATCCACACCCTGAAAGGTTACAATTCACATTTTATACATTTGGCAACCCCCCCTTTCTTTGCAGCCCCCTCTCAGTCTCGTTTCTTCAGTTTCTTTGTTAAGTCGGCACTTCTCCGCTTTTGTTGCTATGACAGTTGTCTTTCCAGGTGGTCATCTCTCTTGTGACTGTGGTTTCTCCTTGAATTATATACTTTCTAGATACTTCATGGCTGTAGTTATCACACAAGGCATGACTCCAAGTCTTACATATNCAGAAAGCCCGAATTCCAAGGCTTTCCAGGGGGGCTTTTTAGGTTGCTATGGCAGGAAGAAGGAAGAATTGTTCTGGTTGGAACCACGGCGTTTGGCTCTGACTCCTGCTGCTGCTGTTGGCTTCGCTCCCAGGTTTAACCCCATGTGTGGTACTGGGCTCTCCATCCTTCCTGACGCGGGAGCCCAAGAGGGTGAGAGAAACCTGTACTGAGGGATGGTATTGGAACTGGGGGTTGTTTTTAAAAGTGCTCTTCCAGGTGCAAAATGCAGCAGGAAGATAGAGCTAAGAGCTCGATAAGACAGTGGGGAACTGCATGGTATGATTGCTTCTCTTCTTAAGGGGGGGATTTGCCAAAGCTATGGGCAGGTCATATCTGAATTATAAGTGATCACAGCAGAGCTTCTTTTTGGCAAGTTGCTAAGAGACACACTTATAAGATTTCAAAAGCTCTGTTGTGTGGTTCCCCAGAAAAACTAGGAAATCCTATACCAAAGAAAACTCACTGTATATATTGTAATGAGTCTTACGGATTTCTCAAACGAAAGCATCAGTGCAGAGTAATTCTTATTTCTGGTCTCATCTTAGGTATAGGCACAGCTTATCACATGTTTACCCTCTTGTTGCAGGTGCTGGTCTGTGGTTCTTCACTGAACTGTTTATAAGGAATTGTTCCTGTAATTAAGCTTATAAATTTACTGTTATAAAATTTAACAATTAAGAACAAGATGTTCTCCTCGCATTAATATGTACTTTACCATATTTAAAGTTGTATTTATAAAAACATAGCTGCCTTTAGTCATTAAACCATACAAATACTCATTTCTACACATAAAAACCCCGAATCTGCCATTTTAATTGTCTGAAACAAATGCATGTTATGCATCAGTCAGAGAATGTACTATGAATGTGGATACTCCTAAATACTAATCCACTGCAGAGTCATTTTGCTCTAGTAAGCATTTGAAAGCAGAATAATTAAAGTTGATGTGAAAATGACTCAGCAGGAAGATTAGAACACTAAACCCAGCACGGAAGACATGATAGTCCAAAAACATATGGTAAATAATGGCATTCTATATGCCAGATAATCAGTACTTCTGAAAAAAACACAGGAAACTGGTAGTTTATGTCCTGGCTATTACTGATAGTGAGGTTTTATCTCCTGTGTTGGCCACTGTGTCTTCAAAGCTCAGTGATTCTGATACTCCCCCTCTCTTTCTGTAGTTACCTTTACTTCTGTCATTTGGCTTGATTTCAGCCATTTAATACTGGCTCACTTTGCAACTCTGAGAAGTGTGTTTCCTTACAGAGCAATGGTTTCTTTTCCCTGGATACTTTGTCATACCTTTCTTGACTTTAAATAAAAAAACCCACAAACATGCCAGTACTCTATAAACACAACCAACCCTTATTTTTCTACTCCAACAGTCAGGTGTGGAAATGAGCCAAGAGTTCCCCAAACCCAGCTTCTGCATATCCAAGCAGATTAAATTATTTTCCCTCTTTTCCTGCATCTTACCTCAGATGGCCTCTTTAATAACCATTTTGCTTCAGGCTGTGTCTGACCAGAAACCCTGCACCTGTCCATCTCATCACCTCTTTCAACCTGGACAATTTTTCTTAAGTCTGTTCTGTCCAGAGAGAATATATTTAGTTCATAACTGGTGACACATCGAAATAAGGTGCCGAAGGTTTCCAAGTTTCTTTCCACAGTGCAGACCGACGTGCCAGGAGAAAATATTTCATTTTAATGCTTTTGTCATAGAATTATTGAGGTTGGAAAAGATCTCTAAGATTGTTGAGTCCCACCATCCACCCAGCACAGCTATGTTCATCGCTGCACCACGTGCCCGGGTGCCACATCCACGCGCTGGTTTTGCACACTTCCAAGGGAAAGATCAGCCCGGATCAGTCCCGTGTTTACGCAGATATTCTGTCTCTTTGCCAGGAGAGGAGCAAAGGAGCAAAAACTGCTCTAGGAAACAGAGCTAACGGATTTTCCAGTAACCTGCACGTTTCCTTGATAAGGACCTGTGGGGACTGTTGCTGCAGAGGTCTGGGAAGAACCCCACTGCACGCTGCCCGCTCAGCAATCCCTCTATTCAACATTGGTGCTGCTCAGCAGTATTTGCAAGTTCAGGAAAAAGTCTAAATGTATTAGTTTTGTACTAAAATGAAAAGGCTGAATACAATTACCCCTTCTAGAAAACTGATGTATGTGCAAACTAAAATAAGAGCCAGGAATACATTACTGGGCTAAGATAAATCTGTTAATTCCCATTTCTTTGCCTACGTTGTTCATCAGTGGGAAGCGTGAATAACACTGAATGTGTATTCTTTTGTTTCTACCTAGGAATATTTTTAAAGAGAAATCTGACTGAGCTGCTCCTCAAACTTAATCCAAGAACAGTACTTTGGAATATATTGTGAGGCTACAAACAAGCTGTGTTCTTCTGGCTGCTAGCAGAGCAGTCAGGAGATCAATGCCTGGCAAATCAATAAGACAATCTAATGGGACCATGAGAACAACTTGAAACTCGAGATGCTGAACCAAAGTGAGAACAGTTCTGCCACTGTAACTGAAATGTATCTTAAACTACCTGGAGGGACAAAAGGGTTTTGAAAACCTTTGACTCACTCTATTTGATAGAATACAACTTAACTGTAAAACAATCGATAAAATTAATAATTCCCTTAACATCTACAAGTGAAAAGGTTTCACTTGATGTAGTGAATAAATATGGAGCATAATTGCGGTTTGTTAGAAACAAATCAACCCTTGACGAAATCTACAGAGGTTTCAAAATATCACTTGTCAAAAAGGAACTTACACTATTATAAGTGAAGCATAAATAAAAATGTGATGTACCCAAACAGTGCATCCAGAGAAAACTGGATTAAAAAAAACCACCCCCCCCAAAAAAAACCCCCACACCTACATGCAGAGCTTCAAGCTTCAGTAGAAATATTCATTCTATATCAATACATTTTTATAACTAAAACTAAAATTAATAGCCAATGTACTAAATAAAATATATATATTTTAAATGACAGAACATTTCAAAAATGGATTTAATCTCCCCTCATGCATGTTTAATTAAGGCTTTAAATTATACCATCTTGCACTGTTGAGAAATGCGGTTTTTTACATTATTGAACAACGGTTTCACATCACACCAAAGATAAAAGCAAGATCAGAGCAGTGGGGCTTTTCTCACTGGTTCTGGAATGTTTGTGTTCATTCATTGATATCCATCCCATTATACTTGATTATAAGAAATATATAGATACGGATGGGGGATATTTACCACTGTTTCTAATATATTCCCAGATCCACCAGAACTATTTTATCCATGGCAAACTTTAACAGTTTATACTGACCCAGTATTAGCTACTGTGTATTACAATTCACACCATCATACGGTTCATGACCTGGATTTTCAACCACCAAAGAGGTTTTTCTCTAATTCTTAATAACAGGACTCTCCATTCAAATGATGCAGAAGAAGGTGGAACATAAGCACAACAGGCTGAAATCAGTCATCCTGGTTAGTGGGCTTATTCTTCATCATTAGAAAGTGAAATATTACACTACTTTGGATGCTATTACATTAGGAAACAAGTCAGGCATATATGTACAATTTGCTCTATAGTATTTCATGTATATATATGTATATTCTTCTGAGGCAGTTGTGCTGATTTTAGCTGGAAGTTTTTGTAATGTTTTCTCAGTGATGACTCCTCAACCGAAAGCGAGGTGAAAATGTGTCTCCAAATACAAACCCATGCACAAGTTTTATCTTAGTTAACATTCCATTATCACCACCTAAGTCAAACAGTAGATAAAACCCTGCCGTATAGGTCACCAGATATCTAGAGAGGTTTGTAATTTGACCTATAAACCACAGAACTTTTATTGCAGATGTCCATCACTGGATGTATTGACAGTGAACAGCACCAAAATTCAAAAGCAGCTTTTGTTATTTTTATGAGACCGTTTTTAAAGTGCTGCTTAGGTAGCACAGAATTATTACACTGTAACCCCAAATACCTGGGGGGAAACATGAGAAATGTGACACAAAATGTTCTTTACTCCTATTACTTACCTAAACTGGCTGGATGCAGAGCTTTGCTCTCCTGCAGCCATGCCCAGGTCTTTGGCACTGGGTGAATGCCCTGTCTGGGGGTTATTTCAGCTGGGAGTTTTTCGTCTTTATCCTGCAGCTGCTATTGTCTCTGTACTACAAATTTCACAATGTGAAGCCGAATTTAAGTGAAGTCATTTAAACGAAGTTACCCTTCTGGCTACATATTCTTTAAAGAGATGGCATTTCGCCTCCCGGGCTGCTGTGATCAGTGGTTGCCCTCCTGGTGGTTTCTTCATGGCATTGCAGGCATAAAAGAATTGCACACTACTTACTGGAAGGGCGGGGGGAAGAATAAAAATAAACCTCAAAGGTTCAAACAGCAACAAAGACACAAAGCACAGCACATTACTGCAGAAATAAACCTCTGCAGCAGATGAAACCTGAATACAGGGCAGCATCAGCAAGGCTCTAGAAACAACAATACGATAAAGAAGGGAGGAGAGACATGAGACTACCCACTCCATTCCTAGACCAAATGCCATTTTATGGCAAGGCACTCAGGAGAAAGTGGCCACCTAACCTGCTTCTTCTTATCAGTACCCATTGATTAGTTAGAGACCGTGCGCTTGTAATGCTGTTTTGTTCAGATACCACATCCTCTATTTCCAGAGCTCACAATCTCAACTGTGAACTCCTGAATAATAGGTGATAAGAGTAAATGATAGGGTTAGGATCTACCCTCCAGTAAGGAACATTTCCAGCTATTGGGTTCTCTATTTGTAAATGAAAACCATTGATTTAAGTGTTCAGAATGAAAACGTTTGCCTATGGCGCAGTCTCCTCGCAGATCACAGTTGTATTCTCAACAGCTGTGGTCATGATCACTCTTCTAAGCCTCAAAAAACAAAGCTGCTGCAAGGGAAAACATTCATGGTGACAGAGCACAACTGATGAAGAGTGGAAGGCAGTGGGCATGAAAAGCCTGTTCAGATCTCATCAGCTCTGTAGCACACACAAGCTGGCAAGAAGCTGTATCTACCCTGTAGAGCAGGTTGCAGCAGAAAGATAACAATGCCTGTCCCCTCTGAGCTCCACATTCACACACAGCTGGAAATCTACTTGTCTTTCCCCCAGATTTTTTTTCCTCAGGGTTTTATAACTTTTCTGGATGAAGCTGACTTCCAAGTATCTGCCTGTTCAATGCTGTACATCAAAGCAATTAGGCAGTGGCATCGCAAGATACTCAGTTCAACTCAAACACGCTGCTTTCTGTTTATAAAGCTCCCTTGTTTGTAGCATTCCTATGGCAACCACGCGTACTGCATCCCGTCACAAAACACCCACCTGGGACAGAAGGATAAAGGGAAATTATATATCAAACAACCGAACACGCTTTCACGTTCTTTCAGTATGTCCTGATACAAAGGCATTTCCAGCTTCGGTTGTTCTTTTCCAGTCTGGAAGAGATCTGTACCCAGCCTCACACAGGCGCAGAAAATCACTGGCCATCGTGCTCATTGTAACAAGACAGACTTCTTCAAAAGTGTGCAACTAATTAGTTACTTTCTCATTTTGTACTGTATCAAAGAACAACTGGAGGGGAAAAAACTGGGTGATGTATCAAAACTCAGGACCTGATTTTTTTATAAGATCCAAAACATTACCTTTTTGTGGCACAAAATCCAACCTCTGAAAAATCTGTTGCCAGCCTGTCCTTTCCTACACGGCACCTACAAAAACACCCAGCTGTGGGTTACTAACTTCAAGTAACCATAAGCTCAACCATAAATCAATAAAGGTTCAAGCCTGTCTATTTTATCATATGGCAGTGAAAGAATCCACTCTGCTGATGAATCCCACCAGTCTAGTAACAGTAAGGCAGTTTCTCTTGGTTGGTTGGGGGTTTTTTTCCTCATTGTCTTGCTAACTAGTACTTGGGATGAGTGGATAAATGGTCATATTTTGTAATTTCTACAAAGCAAAAACCCAGACATAAATTAAGAACTGGATTTTACATGTCTGATTTCTCATTCAAATGTAGATACCTATCAAAAGTGCACAGGGATCTCTTGTTGTTTGATTTCCCTGTTTCTTCCAGGTCGTTTTCCAACCTTGGTTTTTCTTGCTCCGTGCAGAAAAAACTGACCCGATGGCAAGATCCATATACAGAAAAGAGAGTTATTTATGGGTACTGAGAGTGGAACAGGCTCTTACTTTAAGGAACTGTAAAAAATGGCCTTTAATGTCTTCAGAATACCTATTAGATCAAAATCAAGCCCTTTCTTTAATAAGTGCATAGCCAAAACGATGGCAGAATCATTTGCACACTAACTGAAACACTAGAGAAATATATAGTCCTGGATTATTCCTCAACTCCTGTGAAACGAGGAGCACTTTCTCCTGTGCATCATTCCACCTGAATGCAATTTATTACTCAGAGTGAGAGGAAACGAGGGTTGGGGTCCTGAAAAATTGGTTTAAGGCTGGATTAGTGGCACTGGTGAACGCTGCCGCTCCAAACCTCGGCAATGTTTATGGGCCCTGGCCAGCGTTGATGGTCTCATGCAGAATGCCTCCCTGTTCCTTCAGCTCAAGGGGCAATCTCTTTCAGAAATTACTTCATTTTGCCTGAAAAGAAGTCACTAAGGGTTTACATCACGATTTTTTTCCCCACAATAATTTCTGGAATAAAAAGAGTGAATTTGTTAGCATTAAAAATAGTGTGCCTTTCTCTTTTCCCAGCTGAAAACTCCATGAAACTTAGAAGTTAATAAAACATATTTCACCTATTGATGATCTGTGTTAGAAGATAAGTGTACCCACTACACTAGAAGGCAGTTGCAATTGTCCCAGTCTTCTAAATGAAGCAGAGAGAAATTATTTCTAGGTCAGATGCCACGTTTGTAGCTAAGATAAAAATCACATCCACGACCCTTCCTCTTTGCCTTCAAGTACATTCTGCTCCTCCTAAAATAATAAACATTTCAGGATCCTGCATGTGTTCTAGTGTGAATATCCAGGGCTTTCTGACAGGAACAGAAATTCCTTCCCAGCCCTAAAGCATATATAGAATGCCACATCCAGCAAGCCTCAGATGTACACCAAGGGTAAGCAGCAAAGGTTTCCTTTCTCTTCCTCTGCACTTTGCAACGCAAAACGAATCCCCAGAAAGAAAGGTGTGCTTTTAATCCTCCTTTTTGACAGCTCAGGTACCAACCAAGAGCTTTAAAACACATTATTCTGACAAGCAGCATCACAAGACACAGGATTGAGAGGAAACTAGAATTGTGTTTAAACTCTCAAAGGAGCAAAGGATCTTTTTTTTCTTTTTTCTCTCTCTTCAAAAAATATCTATTGGGATAAATAGTCATTTTCTTATTGTATAACAGAGCGGGTATATTAAAATTTCTGGATGACATGAAAGAAAAAAATGTATCATTGAATGTAAAATTAACTCCCTTTGAAAAATAACAAGAAAAAGCCAGCTCTCAAAATTTTCCCTGCCTGCAAAAGGAGGATGAATGTGCAAATCATTGCATAGACTTTAAAAGTAAAGCAATATAGCCTGCAACTTTAAAATTACCAAATTCAGTTACTCTAAGATGGTATGGTGAACACACTCCCTTGGTATGGTGAGATTTTCTAGGAAAATAATTGGATGAGATCCTATTTATGGTTGTTAGTACACAATATGTTATGCTTGGTAGACTAAAACTACAAGGAAGTGACTGAGTCCATGAGGCTGGTGATCCACATGTTAGACTTGTGGGGAAGGAAAATTCAAAATTATTCTCATACAGGCCCAAGAAGCGCACCCAGAACCATTTCATGGCTCCAGAGAGGCCCATCAGACTCAAAACACTGTCAAATGTAGGCCCAGTTGAATATCCTGAATTCAAAATCCAGACCTTGGCTCGAGATTCCTGAGCTAAACTTCAGAGAACCAAAGACTTACCAGCAGAGACTGGTTCAGGCTGCAAAAACATATCCAGAGCAGCTCAACCAGACACAGATGGTGTAACTGGGAACACACACAGAGTTCAAGCCAAACCATTACCAACTTATTACTACTTAAATGGAACACTGACAAGGTAAACGTAGCTGTTGTCACATCGTAAGAGAGTCGCACTGTGAGATCACTTGGAGAAATCATTCTAGGGCAAGATACTTGAAAAACAGGAAAAATGGAACATATGTAAAGCATGGACACCTTGGGGTCACCTGACACGTGTGTTTCTGAGGACCAGATGAAATTCACTGCAGATGAGCACTCACTGGGAGAACACCAGCGGGCCAGGGACACCCAGCTGAGCGAGCTCTCAACCTCACAAGGAATGTTTAAATTGCTGGGGTTGAAAAAACCCAAAAATTCAGTCCCTACTGAGTCTCCCATCACTACCCATTCCTAAGCAGGAAAGAAATTCCGTCTTATATTTGATTTTAAAACACATTAAAATAAGCTGCTGAAATGAGCTAACAGAGGGTACAGACAATTCACAGCCTTTATCTGCTCAGTGAAGGTTGAGTCTGTAAGGTCCTGTTTCTCCTCCTCGCTGTTTTTCCCATCTCTGCACTGCACCACTGGTATCTCCATGTCCTGTTTTTCCCCAGTGGCAGATCCTGTCCTCTGCTCCCAAATCTCAGCAGCCACTCTGCATCCTGTCACCTAAACCCACTGAGTGACCCAGCACTTAACTGAGCATTCCCAGACTCTTTTCCATCTAACACCCAGGCTCAGAGGAATACATCACAAAACTGAATTTTGACTCCCTATAAACTTAGGCCGAGATAATAACATTAAAATTCCACTTTACTGCTTACCTGTACTAGGGCCAGTCCTGAGGGCTATCGAGAATTCCTCCTAATGTGAGTACTTGGCACCGTGGGCTTTAGGATAAACTACAGACCTATTTTGCACATTATTTAAATCACCTTACATTTTTTATTTCCACTGTTATTAAACTGTAATGAATTTATTTGTTTATGGAAGTGTGCACTGCATGTCTAGTACTGTTCTGTAATAGCTGGATTTAAAGCCAGACTCTGATTTCTATCCTAGACATCATTAAACAATTTATTTTCCGTGATAGGGGAATGTGCTCTTGGGCAAGAGCTCTCCATTAGTATGAATTATTAACAATATGTATATACATGCATTATGGATTTAAAAGATGAAAAGAAAGCTTGCCAGCTATTCTGTGGAGCTTTCTCCTTCTACAAGGCCAGCGAATTTCAGACAGCTGTCTGCTGAACGGTCACACACAGGGAATCCCTCCTGACCACTAGGATTTTGCTCTCCCATTGCTAAAACTATATAAAATGCTTCACAAAAAAAAAAAGAAAAAAATTAAAACCTCTGGTTGGCAATACCTGCTCATCCCTCCACCCCTTCTTCCCATTGCAAGGCAATGTTGTAAACCAGCTGAAAAGCTCCCCAAATACCAGCGCTCCCCGGAGAGAGGGTCTCAGCACTGCCATCAAAATGCACCTAGTTTTCTTTAAAAATACCTTACAAGGAAAGATATTTTTGCAACTGCAGCATTTGAGACAAACGGTGTCACATTTAGCTGTTCCTGCTGACGCATCTGCTTGCGATGGATGCGTCGAATCGCATCCATCAGCCGAGAGGAGCTTCGCAGCCCTGCATGATAATGAAAAACAACGGGGGGGAAGCGGCTTTGATACCGTACACCACACTGCGACACACCAGCAGAAAGGGTGGAAAACATTCAAATCTCAAACAAAACCTCTCAGGCATGCAGCTACACGGGTCTCCATTCGTGTTTCTCTGCCGCTCTGCTCCTTGATAAACGCTCTAATAGGTGTTTGCACCTTCAACCCTTCCAGGTAATTAGTCCCTGGGCTACTACAGGATTCGTACATCCCACTGCTCGTGCTAACGCCCCACAGTGCTGTGTCAGGAAATCCCACCGCTTGCTGGCCCGGGGTTAAAAAGAAGCAGCGCCCCGCAAAGGGAATGGGATAAAAGGAGGTAGGGGGATTTCTAGAGATTAATTATCACTAATCTCCACAGGCTTAGAGTTTATTAAAATTGTCTTTAAAAACCCTTGCAGCAGTGCCCCCCCTTCCCCTGGCCTCAAACCTCTGTGTCTCTATCCAGCTCAATGAATATTGCCAGGTTCAATCCCCCCACCCACTTTCTTTTCCCTCCAAAAGTACCTGCGTGTTTTCCCCTAAAACCACTTTCTCTTCTTGTTCAAGACATTCTTCAGAGCAGCAATTCCCCCTGTGCATTCTGCCCTACATCCAGTGTAGCACCGCTTCCCCCAACAACCTGCTGTCCAGAATTCAGCTCCCTGTGACTCAGGACTGTTTTGCACCAATGCTGTCTATCTAAGGACATTTTATATTGCATGTAAAATATTATTATTATTATTATTACTATTGCTCTTACTCTTCATTATCAGTTTCTTACCTTTGAGAATTCCCTCATGATACCTTTGTGATTGACATTCTGCATCTCACCCCAACACTTGGCTTCTCTTTAATCTGCTTTTTACAACTTTAATAGCATTTCGCCCTTTTTATTAACCAATAACGCATTTATGGCCCATACCATTTTGTGAAAACTAAACCACAAAATATCCTGTTATCCTAGATTAGGCTTCCTCTTATGGCTCCAAGCCAGACCTTGTCCCACCACAGGAACAAAGCCCTGACTGACCTCTGCCATGGGCGGCCAACTGGAGGAAATGCAGTTGGAGACCTGAGTCTTTCTGGTAACTAAACCCAAAGCTGGGGGCAGCTGCAGGAGCAAAGCACCTGCACCCTACAGGCCATACGAGCTCCTAGACACTGCTGCTGCCCCAGAGGCCTTGTCCCCACCCGTGCAGAGACTGCAGCAGCAGCCCCAGAGCAAAAGGAATGTGCTCCACCCTGATCTGCCACACTGCCTGCTTAAATGGGAATGCAATGGTCACCTTCCCCAGGACAGTGCCCTCCCAGTCACTGGCTGATTTCTTATGGGAACTCCTACTACCAAAAGCCTGCAATGCAGAGAACTCAGCAGGGCGAGAGCTGGTGGGCACCTGGTGAGACAGCAAAGCACCTCGTTTTTTAAACGCCTTATTCACTTAAACCACTCTGCCCCAGTGTTTCTAGGCTTCTTTTAGACCATCTGAAAAGAACTGAAAAATAAATGCCCAGTGACTCTCCACTTACGGTAGCACCTCTACTGGGAACTACATGGTTAATCCTCCAACATTTTCCTCTGCCCCCAGTTCTTAAACCGGTGGTAATGGAAAAAAGACCTTCCTTTTCATTTCTTCTGCTCCCAAAGAATGACAAGTTAACAGAAGGTGAGCAAACAGTGAAGCTGTAGGTGGTGGCAGGGAGAGCAATGAGCTTATTTTGCACACTGAAGGTTCATTCCAGTGAATAATTTCTCCAGAGAGAAAAGGGACTTTATTAAGAGCAAATTGAATGCAGATCTTCTCTCACTACGCTGCCTTTTTTTTTTTTTTTGACACTGATGGATTGACAGACCAGCTAGAAAAGGGCACACTGAGGCAAACAGCACTGGCAATTTCAGTGCTAAAATGATACAAAACAGAGCCAGCCAATAAAAAGCAGGTAAAGTAACCTCCTGCAACTTCCCTCCACCCTAGAGAGGAAAAGATGGGTTCATTGTACCACTTTTTTCTCCCCTCTTATTATTCTGTGTCAATATTTCTCCCTTGAACGTTTTCTTCCCTTCTGCTATGAACATTTCAAACAAGCTGTTCTTACCACTACTTAATGACAGGCACAAAATTACACCAATTAAAGAGGAATCCTGAGCCAGCACCACTAGGAGCGTGCCAGCACACACACGCACACCTGCTTATGTATAAACACTAAAATGCAGGTAAACTTCTATTTCCACCTACATTTCCACAGGTAAAATTATTAATTAGGCATTGGCCAATTCAGGTTTCCTCCTCTCAGCACGTCATTGCTCCCTCTTTACTTCAGCAGGCATTACTAACGTGAGAAAGGAGATTGGATTTTACTGTCATTTTTGCCAGCACTCCAGTGACACAAAAGCCATTTATAGAAGACTCTGTTACACGCAAGAGAGTTTTGGGTCAAATTACCAAGGCTGTTAAATCTAAGTTACAGGGCAAGAAGAAATTTGGACCTGAGCTGGGCTTCACACTGTCTATATTCACAGTAGTGCAAACATACTAATTTAATTTATTATCTATTGGATTTGTTACGATCCAAAAAGAGGACCTTGACTTTTTGAGGTAGAGCTTCCTATGTTTTGGCTTGATTCTGCCTCCACGTTTCACTGGCCTAAATCAAAGTAAGACTGAACTAGAAATGCAAGATATTTCCTTATAACATGCAGTATTTTGAATGTCCAATACTTACTTGCTGTTTCTCATCCATGAGAAAGGAACACAGATCCTACCCAGTTGATATAAAACCATATATTTTCAGAAGTATTCTTCTGTTTGCTGCTTCCTCTAAGGAAAAAAAAAAAAGTACTTTCCATTTAAAAATCTCATTCATATCAAACAAACACCACTGCTTATTTAACAGTAACCATCTTTAATTCTCATAAGCAATGCTATCATATTCACTGTGGATTCACATTTGAAGCTTACTTAATTATTATGTTTATCTCTACATGGATTTGCACATTTTGATCCTGTCCCAGCAAAAATCAACACTACCGATACATTATTTTACCTTATGCTGTATTAATGTAGTCCTACTTACTGAAACTTCTAAATGAGCTTGTACAGGTAGAAAATCCAGTATTTTCACTAATGGATTTTTTTTCTTTGGTATCACAACAGAAGGTGCATGTAGAGGTTTCAAAACACTGACAATAAAGAGCAGAGATTTTAAAGATACACCTTTATAATCGTTAATTACATAAATAACTTTACAACGAAGGAGGTAGACGACTGATTAAAAGTGGATTAATTTTTCTTTGCTAGATTGTGCTCCTCATTATGCCTTATGAAATTATTATTCAACCGAAAGCAGGAAGTATTAGGCAGTTTTAATAAATAAAGAGCCCTAATACCCCAGGCCAAAATAAATCCTCAGTAATACCAACAGCAAAGCTTCCGTAGACTCCATTGGCTTCAGAAGTGCACTAACAGGTCAAAATTTAGACCCAGGGTAGAAATCTTCCAAACCTTTTATAAAATACATAAAATAAAACAGAGGCTTGGATTAAAAATAGGATGTCTTATAATCCTTAGAGTTGGTATGCTAATTATTACAGTTGAAAGTAATAAAAAAGTCTGGTTCATTTTCATAAATAGATAAATTCCAATAAACTCTGATAATCTGAGTAACAGAGAAACAGAAAAAGAGAAAACTTTACAGTGTTCCTGAAGCAAAGAGGAGAAGGGGGGGACAGAAAATAATATACAAAAATATGCCTGCTGCAAACATTAAATCAAAGTGATCTATAAAACAATACACATACTTAGACAGTAAGCTGTGTTAATTTAAAAATATCGAGTGATCTTTATACAGTAAAAATATCTTTACTTTCAATAAAGAGAGTTGGTATAGCACTGTAATATTTTACAACTGGTGTAGGCATATTGCATAAATATGTGCACTGCTACATATATATACAGGCCTCTAGGCAATGTACAGTAACAGAGAGCAGAAAATGAGTGTACAGGGGTTAGAACATGCAGACTGTAAGCACCATGGCAAAATACCCAGAAGATTAAAATTCACCACCTTGGTCATAAACAAATAGCTGTCTTCAAAATACATTCGAGTGGTCATGGCCTATTGCCTCAGTCTGGAAAAGTGAACACAACCCTTAGAGCTGCAACACGAGCCATTTTTGGGGGGTCACAAACCAGTGATATCCCACCAAAGTCCGGAGCTGCACATGGATTTACATGAGTGAAGAGTCTGCCCAAACACACTTAAAGCTGTATTTTAAATGTAGCCAGTAAACTAAGTGTTACCATAATGCAAAACACGTACTTTGAGGAAAAGGCAGTTACAGAAAATGAACTTGTCAGGAAAATCACAGCGGTGCCATACGTTGTATAAGCAGCACATTGTCATGTTAAACATATTAAAGGAAAATGGATGTCCCAATGGTCATTTAAAGCCTCGTTTGAATACCACATCCAAATGGCTGTTTTACAAGTGCAAAAGTTTGTGTGCTAATGAAAAGTTAACACTGAAAGTAAAGAAGACTTTGCTTCATAACGATTTCACTGTTGTTTGATTACACAGAATAATAAACACATTCTCACTCAAAAGCACTCCATACAACGTGTTTCTTTCACCACAGTTTGTGATCAACACTTTCACCGTGCACTACAAGCCCTTGCTCCCTCCTGCAGAATCTGAAATCTGGTGATTTCTCCCCAGCACCTGACAGCTTGTGTAGTTTCCAATTTAAGAAGGAAACCAAATACACGATCTGATTCTTCCCAGGTGTTGGTAGCATTTCAAAAATTGTGCTTACAGACAGCAGAGACAGACAAGAGCCCAGTTACTCAAAATTGCCCTTACCAACGTGATACAGTTACGTTCCTTCACGCCCCAAAGCTCCTCTAGACCGCTCTTGTTACCTGAGAAGTGGAACGTCCCAAGAAGGTCAGGCTGGGCAGATTGTAACTTTCCAAAGACCAAAATAAAGATATTCTTCTCATCTCAGCAGAACAGGATAACTTTTTTGGGTAATTCTCTTCAGAGCTGGTCTGGGAAATCACTTAAAAAAAAAAATCTGTAACCTGGTTTAGGTTTAGGTCTGAAGGTCTTATCTTGCCATTTGTATAACTTTCACTGCCTACATTAGGAAGAAATGCCAGTAATTCCACAATTTTGGCAAACTGGCCAGGAGCACAGACACCCTAGATCTGTGAACATTTGTAAATTCAAAATTAAATGTCTTAGATTTAACAAATTCAGTGGAATTCTTTAGAATTATAAAAATGCAATTATTTAGCATTTGTTACACTTTCTGCTTATGAATTAGACTACCCATTTATGGAACAAAAATGCACAATCTAAAATACCAGATAAAATATCTCAAAGAAGAACTACCTTTATATAACTTACTAGAAATTATGTATTTAATAATAAAACAGAAACTCAAAAGAATATTTTATTAGGCAATTTAATTTAGTGTGTTCAGTTTTAAACTTTACTTGTGATTTATTTTTTGTACTGGTTTTGCTTTTACATATGAAGTCACATATACAAACAGTTCTAGCATTAAAGGCAATATCATATTAGAAAATTGTTACATTTTATGGTTATTAGTCTTTTAAGTAGTTTATACACTATTGAACAGCAATTACAGATAATAAAGAATTGTGCATTGCCTTAAAACTGTTTAACAACTTAATGTAGAAAAAAATAATTTATATTGTAAGGGAAAAAAAAAGTAGAATTCAAAGCCGTTGGAACATTTTGTTGAAAAAAAACATGGACTTCCAACTTAATAGATGGGATTTTTCCAAGAACATTGAAACTGGTCATTTTTTTTTTTTAATCTCCTGCCAGAACGTGCAATCATATTTGTCCTATGTGGATTCTTTGTTTTAAGTGTACTGCTATAAAATGAGGTGGATTTTGTCTCCGATGGCACACCAGAACCCAGGGGACTGTCTGTGCTGACTCCCTCAGAGGAGGCAGACATGCAGAAGCCAGCACAAGTCAAACAAGGACACGGCCAGGGCAGTCAGCACACCCCCTCCCAGACATTCCAACAGAGATTCCCAGGCCCAGCACCTGCTCAGCACAGGAGGCAGTGGAGACACACACGTCGTGTGGGCAAACTCTTGAAATAAAGGAGTATAAAGTCACTTATTTCTATATTTTTCAGGTACCACGTAAATAGAAATGGGCATTCACCTGAAATTAGAACTAGAGAAAATATGCTTTCTTTATGGCACTACAGGATGCTCAGCAACATCTCACTCCATGCTGCGGCGTCAGGCAGGGGAGCCCAGCTGCTCTCCAGGACCTGACTGCTCATCTGCTCTTTCTTACCAGCTTTTTGCTTATTAGTGTAGTTTAGCCCTTTGCAACTGCACAACATGGTGAGCTTGAATGGCTGACTCTTGTAATCTTAGTGGTAAGATCTTGTTTGCTATAGTTTTAATGTAATATTGTGCTAAAACGTGCAATATTGGTAGATAAGTTCTAAAGGTCTAGATGCAGAAAATAATGGGCAGATACATATGTTTTAGGATATAGTATTACTTTCCAAATGGTTAACGTCTCTAGCTATTAATATGCAATGTATATTAATAATACTTTGAGTTTACTATTCCTTCTGTTCAGCTTGACATGATTTTATTACGCTATATAAAAAATGTGAAAAGAAGTAATTTACTGGGAGGCCCTTTTATATTATGGAGGGCCTACTACTAGCACTAACCTTCATGCTGCAAATCCTTAGGTTCACTCACATGGTAACTCAAAGAGGTGACTCGTATCTCCGGATGACTCCTGCTTTTATTCTCAACCATCAATGGGCGTAGATCTGGTACATCTCATGCCAAGGCAAATGAGAAGATTTCACTGGCTAAAGATGGGTGGGGTTCAACAGCAATAAAGAGGCTGCAGAGGTAGGGAAAAGTCTCTGTAGCACGGTTAGAAATACTGGCAGTACATTATTACTTTAATTAGCCTCTATTCCGTGTTACTCTGTCTCTTTAGCAAAATGCTGCAGGAAAGAGAGGGGTGAAGTGAGGTAAGAATTTGTATCAAGCCCTGGTGGGTTTCCCATGCAAAGCTCTTCCTAGCCTGCCCTTCACACACTGCCCAGGCACCAGGGCCCTCCCTCGGACAGATCCACCCCCGTGAGGGCCACGAGCCATCACACAAAGCACGCTGGGTGCAGCCAAGACCTCCCCTACGCTCCTCCTTGCTGCATCCTCGAGTCAAACTGCCATCAATATTACCCTTTTCTTTTTTTTTCCCTTCCGCTCCCCATGTTATACTTGTTCCATTGTCTTTTTGTGGTTTGGTATAAAAGGGATTAGCTCCACCAGTCAGCAATTTGTGCACATATCACGAGTAGGCAAAATTTGTCATGGTGACATCAAACCACTATCACAAACACATCTATTACCCTTTCTCTGGCTCGGTGAGACAGCTGCCCTCAAGGTATTGGCCTGTGAACCTCCCTGACAAATCACTGACCTGTGGGAAACCTGATTATCCCAACGTAGCAGGGATAAAAGATGCCATTCAGCTGCAGAAGGACATGGAAGAACAACATCCATGAGGCTTGCAATGAAAGATTTTTGATATACTTAAGTAGTTAACAAAAATTTATTGCAAGAGATAGTTTGTCACTAGATTTACAGTTTCAGAGAACATAGTACAAAACATAGTGCATCAGCTTTGTCTAAACATTAAATAGGTGCAAATACACAAAGATAAAAAAAACAAAAAGTGGATACTTTACAACATAAGTTATAGAACTATAAATATATTTTATATACATTATACATATTCTAAGACATGATTTTCACTTATATATATATATATAGTTCATAATTAGTATCAGACTATTCAGTGCTTTAGTTATAGTACAGGTCTGAACTTGCCACGAATGTTTGCATCATTATACTTACAGTAAATGCTTCCCAAGGAATGAGGAATTTTAACCAGTTTAGTTCACGGAACCGTTTTGCAAAGCTGAGGGGACTGTAGAAACATCAGGACCATTTAGCTGGAGGGTCCTTCCCCCATCCCAGCCCTGTCCTAAAAGAGAGGCTGGAGCGGGATGACGGCCGGGTGCGGGGACAGCAGGGATGGGAAGACGCTGTGTGGCAGCGGGGGAAATGCCAGCTGGGTGGGGTGCAGGACCGAGGGCGGCAGCAGCGGCAAGTGCGGCGGGGCCACGAAGGCAGCGTGGCCCCCCGGGCAAAGCCTCGGCCCCACGGGCAGATGAGGTAAAGGTGCTCTGGAAAGAGCCGGGACCTGCGAGAGGAACTGCTGGTGGGGCTGGAGAACCTTGAGCGTGCCGGCGGCGGCGTGCTGCTGTAGGATGGTGTGGTGGATGGTGGTGACGGAGGTAGAACACAGCGGCGGCTGCAGGGGCAGGGGCTGCAGCGGGGAACTCGGGGGCTGGATCGCCGCGGGAGGGAAGGCGAACTTCACTTTGTTGGACAGCACGCCCTGTGGCACCATCTGCTGATACGCCTCAGACGGCAGTTCTTTGAACTTTTCGTGGTTATCGGGAGGGAATATCAGTGTCTGATCGGGCAGGGGGAAGGGGGCTATTAACTGCTCCGTAGTCAAAAAGGTGTGACTGTTTACATGTGCTTCTTTGAACGGCAGGGGAGGAGGGCTGCTAAATATACCGGGATTACACTGTATCCATTCACTGGTCACCTCACTCATTTTCTCGTGCGGTATAGGCTCGGCCAACTCATAATGGCAAAGATAGGATTTAGGAGGAGCATGTTCCAAATGTCTGTTGGAGAGGGGAACCTTGTAACGAGCTTGATTTTCATGACTGGTGACTTTTTCTTTTTTCTTTTCATCTTGCAGAGCATCCTGTGTGCCAGCAGCTGCCGGAGCACTGTGCTCAGGAACAGAAGCAGCAGAGCCTGCGATGACATCAGAAAATGTGTCCTGTGCGCCCTCCCTCACTGCTTTATCATTTTCCAGCACGTGGGAACTATCAGTTTCTACGGGTGACTTGCTTTCCTCCAGCTCCATTGTTTCGTCTGTATCTTTTGCACCATCGGCTTTGGGATCTGCATTCGTTTCCTCTAGATTGTCTTGAGTCAGTAAGTCCCCCAAAATATTTAACGTAGAACTTGCAGAATTTTCTTTGGCAGGTCCGGAGGTCTCACATCTTGCATTCCTGTCAAGGAAAACATGATGGATTCTAGTTTTCCTTCTCTTGTGTTTCCCTTTTGCTTTGTGATACGTAACTAAAGTAGACACTTGCCTTAGATATTCCTCTGCTGATAATGTCTGTGCACACGAGCTCTCATCTGATGAAGAAGAAGAGGTGTGCTGTCTCCGCTTGCGGTGGCATTTTTCAGGTTCTTGGGTCAGAACGCTGTAACCTCTCTTTACGGACTGGTTCTGACTCGGACCCTTCTCCTCACTGCATTGTCCTAAACATTTATGCTCTGGGCTACAGCTTGACCTCCTGACTTTCCAGCCACAACATGTTTTAGAGTGCCTTAGGCTGTGCTTCCTGGAACTTGGAGCCAGCTGCTTTGCCTGCCTCCGAGAGCTTGCTTTGCTCTTTCTGTGCAGTCGTTTACAACCACGGTGTTGGCCACTATTTTTTACACCCCAAAAGTCACACCAGCCTCTGTCCCAGTGTACATGATCTGATGCAGACACGGCTCTCTTATGAACATTTTCAATGCTAAGTTTTGGATGTGACTGCTGTATCTCACCTGTAGTGAACCAGATATTCCCTGCATCGTGTCTGCACTTCTCTGCATTATTCTGCATGTGCTGATACTTGTTTTCGTCTCTGTAAGTAATTTCTTTCTCCGTTACTGGAGACATCTCCATTTCTGCTGCTGTTGTGTCCCCACAGTGATGGTGATGACAATGACATAATTTTCTTCTCCTTTTCCTTTTTCTGCTTTTGTGAAGCCATTTTTCATGGCTTTCTTTGATCCAGACTTTGTTATATTTCTCATCTATCACAGTGTTTTGTCGTAAGTGGTTTTTAGATATGTGATACTTTTCTATTTTTCTAATCCCGAATGAGTCATCCAAGGACACTTTGTTATGATTTTTTGCAAGGTCACAATTTCTGAAAAGGGAAACATCGTGTATAAGGGGTATTGTATAGTTGCAGACATTTCTATTCACCTCTGCTTCATAATCACCACACTCCGAAGAAGGTTTATTTGTAAAATCCGAGACTAAGACAGAGTTAGATTCAGTTTTATGGTGCAAATGAGGTATGTTTGGTTGATGTTTGAGCTTTTCTTGACTGTCACTTGCTCTGGATGACTTAAAATCAAAATATAAAGGATTACAGCTGTAAGAAATGGATGGGTCTGTACTTGTGTAAATTAACATTTCCGATGGCCACTGAAGAATGTTTGATCCATACTTGCTAAGAACAGGAACAAAGGGCTGACATGGTCTCTTGTGCATGTCTGGTTTGGCTTTTTGGGCTCCACTACTACCTTCTTCAGGCGGTGACGAAACCACTGCATCTGCCCCCAGATCCTTTATTGCCGTTTCAGCTGTGGGTGGATCACTTTTCCCATCTTTGTCGTTTTCCTCCACAACATCCCGCAGAGATAAACAATCCTCCCCAGCCTCCTGCACCAGAGGCCTGTTTGGCTGCAGCTCGTACCCGCTGCTGTCCAGGGGCAGCACCTGAGCACTGTCCACAGCCACGGGCAGTGCTGGGGCCGGCAAGTCAGCTGCACTCACACCCACACCACAGCCATCCGCGTCTGGGGACACCAGTTGCTTTGAGAGGGACAGAGCAGGAGTTAACGAGGGACTCTCCAGCGCCCTGCTTTCCTCGCTGGCCACCTCTTTCGGATCCTGAGCTTCAGGAGCTTCTGCTGCGTCTGTGCACTTGTCCACCAGTGGGTGAAAACAGTTTTGCTTCTCCTCGGGGCATACGACCATCTCTGCTGCTGAAGGAGGCTGAAGGTTACACGTCCCTGGGATAAACCTACTCCTTCTGCTGAATCCGTGCTCCACGGAAGTTTCGTCATTGTATTCGTAGAAAACGGCCGCCGAAGACTCCAGTTTCACTGCTGCTTTCTTAGGAAAAGCAAAGGAGAACCCAACTCTGTGTCCTTGAGCTCCTTGAACATGATCTCCACATTTGTTAGCGTCGGATTTGTTACTACACACATCCCCAGGGGCGGAGGGAACAACAGAAGCATCGTCTTTGGAGTTCTGCGCGTCGTGCATTAACGTACAGTTGGAATCCTGCTTGTTGGCAGCATCCATGGCAGCACTTTTTGGGACATCATTGCAGTCATCTTGCACGGTCACGGTGGTGGATTTGAACATAGGGCCGCTTCCAGGAGCACTAGGAAGGAAAACAAAACTCTTTGAGTCAATACCTTTCAGAGAACTGCTGACAGAAACTTGTTATTACACCGGTATCTAAGAGAGTTTTTTTAAGGAAAGACAAGGAATCTGTGGATATGTAGATTTAGAATGTTTGAAAAAAATGCCATCTTTTATAATAAGATCAGTTGACCAGTATTAGGGAAAAAACCAAAAAGTGAGTGAATATTATGCCCCCAGCTCCTTCCTGTGTTATCAGTTGAAGGACTAATATTCCCACAGAGTAGTTAACTTTTCCTAAAAACACTGGATGGCCAAATAAGAGACTGTGTGTATCTCCCTAGAAACCTTGCTTCTCCTCCCAGTAGACCATCATGGTTACAACACTATTACTACAAATAGCAGAGGTTTTACACTCCTTTGTGCTACAAAATATATTAAAACAGAGAGCACCTCATGGAGCACTTTCCTCTTAGTCATCATTCCAGTGACTGCTGCTCTGCCCACGGGCAACCCCCCAGCAGCTCCCATCCCATTTGTGCTCACAGACCAAACCATCGCCACCTCAGCAATTTCTTTCATGGAAAAATAAAACGGGGGAGGGTATTTCAGCTGACAGTAGTGAAGTAAGTGATTCATCCCTCTTGAGAAAAAATTCCTCACTGTCTACTTCTGTTCTCCGTTTCATGTCCTCTTCCCATCTGTTCTATTTGACTTAATAGGGAGGAAAGAGAAAAGCAAAAACTGATTAACTGCCAGTTTTCCAGGATCCACAGGAACTGCTCAGCACTAGGAGTAATGGACCTACGTTAAAACAGTTTGTTTGTTTTAACCAAATTATTCTGGGTTCCAGTGCAGAGCAATACTAGATGATGAGTCACCAGGAAAAACCTGCCAAGTGTCATGTAGGACCCCGAGAAGTGCTGAGATAAAGAAGAATGACCTTACCAGGTCTAGAAGTTAAGGCAGAGGTTTTACAAGGGATGAATTCCTCATGAGAATTCCTGCCCTGCCCAGTTTTTCATAAATTTAAAATATATATTAAAAACTCCACACAAACTCTTCCCCTAAAAGAATAAAATGGTGGCTTCTACAAAACCAGCCTAGGAAATACCAGCCTAAAAAAATCTTCTGTGACTGTCTGTATCACACTTCTAAGGATGCAAAGTGGTAGTAAACAGCAATTATTAGATAGAAAAATAAAGCTCAGATAGAACTTCTCCTTCAGGAACTAGAAAAAAAAATAATCCAGAAACAACAAAAGCTTTGCAAAATCTGTGCTTCGCTAGCATGGAAAAGGGGAAACATTAAGTTCTTCTTTCCTCTTTCTCCTGAAATATGCTAAATTCAGATTCTGGAGCATGTTTAGGTGGAATAATATCTAATATACTCAAGTATTAAATTTGAGCAGTTAAAATACTGATTTTATTGCAGACGAGGAAGAGTCTCTACATGAGTTATCACAAAAAGATTAAAAAATTTATGTGTCGTGTTGCTCGTGTCAAATGACCTCACGACATTCCCATCCTATCCCCCTGCTCAGACAGACTCTGTTTCAGCATGCTGCCCACCATCCAACCTAGGGAGAGGGAAACTATTTCTGGACAAGAGCTGCAACGTGGTTGGACTTCTGTGTTAGTTCCTCTGGTGAGACCAATGCTGAATAAAAAGAAAACATTTGCACTCGAGCATCTACTCTTTTTTTTTTGTCCTTTTTTTCCCTCCAGAGAGATTACACTGTGATGAGTACATGTATTTTCAGTGGCTTATCAGTGTGAGAACTGTGTCCTATTTGAGCATTCAGTCACAACCAGCAAGCTCAACATTAATTTCTACAGTAGGTTTCGATGCAATAGGAAAATGTATGAGTAGCAAGGAGTCCCTTTTGCAGAGGGAGGTAAACACTCTGTTGAGCTGGGGATAAGGAGCACTTACCTTTTATTATAGAGAATCCAGCTATTGAAATGTAAAGCTAGATTTCTGGATGCTTTCCCTGGCAAGCATTTTGAAAACTAAATCACAGGGATCTGTTACATCCTAGAGAGACAGACTGTGTTCCTCACCTCATCAATGAAGTAGTGTCAGCCTGCAAATGCCTGACCTAGTTCACTCAGCTTTCAACCAGTATGCCTGGCTTTATGAAATATATATGAAACACATCTTTTTTTTTAGACTAAAAATACGTGTCATTTCAGCTCAGCTGAAAAAGCAACGTTAAACATGCATTTCTGCACATAGTGTGAATCAAACACTGTACACATACGGCTTCCAAAACTCCATAAAAACACGTGTGTGGGGCTGCAGCCAAGGGACTCCAATACCCTGCATCTCACAGCACCAGCTAACAGTGGACGGCTTATTTTAAAATGTTTCTTTTTTTATGTTTCAGGTGCTGTGTACTTACCACGTTCTCTCTTTCCTCAGCTCAGCTAGCTTGTGCAAACGTTGAAGGGCTTTCTCCTGTTTTCTTTCATCTTTTCGCGACTTAGATGCTACATTCCGTGCAAACTCCCTGTGTTTCAGCTCCTTCAGTCTCTGCAAGAAACAGTCACATAATGCATGTAAAAACCCCAGGGATGAGAAACATTTACACTGACAGTTACTCGCTGGTGAGCGCTCATGGCACGAATTACTTTTTGAACCTAAGCAAAGTCACCCATTCGATAAATTTAAGCATTTCAAGGGTGTAACCAAAACGCACAGAGATGCTAGAGACAGGCTAGCTAGGCTAGAAATAACCTAGGAAATTTTACTGCAGCTTTTGTGATGACATGGACCATCCTCAGCAGGATGTGGCAATGCTCATCCAGAATTTTGCTCCTGACTTTTCCCTAACACCTTCCCCACAGCTTAATTGCTTTTTGAGATATCAATAAAAAATGAGACCACATCAGGAACTTTTCTGCAAAACTGCTCTGTAGCCTGTTGATCCCCCAGATTATATTAAGCCTTGAATTTTTCTGTCTGAGGGGATGGCACCACATTTGTCACCACTGCACTGCAGGAGGTCCCTGTCAGCCCTTTTCTCCAGCCTAGAGGTCCCTCTGGACCTGCCCTGCCATGTTATCAGCAAGCTAACATCTGCAAAGCTCTTGAGAGTGTGCTGTTCTGCCACCTGGGTCATTATTAAAGATGTTAAAGGGTCCTGTCCCAGCAGGGATCCCCAGGGGATGTAATGGTCAGAGAAATCTTGTATTTTGAAAGGGGAAGACCGTCCCTTTGAAGAAGCTCCTGTTTCCTGCTCACGCTGGGGTCTGACACAGCAGTTAAGCACATGCCGAGGTTCAATCCAGTATCTCATTTGATTTTATGCCCAGCCTTTTTCTTTGGAGGGAAATGAAAGTGCACAGCTCTGATTCTCCACATGAAAAGGTAATATCATTCTCTTTATATCACAGAGAGACAATACACAGAGACATCCCTAATTCTTCCTGTTGTGTTTGGTGCAGTAGGTCCCAAACCCCACCGGTGCTCCGTGTGTCCCAGTTATGGTTCACGATCAGATGACGTCACCTTACAAGACTATAATCCTGTGATTCTGGGAGGAATCCAGTAAGCCCCCCCTGTTTTAGTGTCCAAGTGGTAATGACTGGCCATGGGCAGGGGCCACACTGGTTTGTAAAAGCAGTAGCTCCAAACTGTTTCAGGGGTATCAAGAGTTTTCTCACTGCTGGCAGCACACCATAAACACACACAGCCTAGAGCTTGCACAGAACTCTACCAGCACTGTTCTGCTCCTTCTCAGTGTTTTTATTTCACCATTTTGGTGAATTTTTATTTTCCCTATTCACAGAAAAGTACACATGCTATCATTCACTTCTTCCCTGGGAGGGGGGTCAGTCACTGGAACAGATCTCCCTGCGAGGTGGTCACAGCAGCAAGCCTGGCAACAACTGATGGAGCACCTGGACGATGCTCTTGGTCACAGGATTTAGTTTCAGGTAGTTCTGCAAGAGGGAGGGAGCTGGGCTCGATAATTCTTATGGGTCCCATCCAACTTGAGATACTCTGTGATTCAGTTACACACTGTGTAAATCACTTTGCCATTTTGGCTGATGCTAACACAACCTTGGCAGCCCATTTAATGGCAAGAAATAAATATGGAGAAACGTGCTGAACAAGAAAACTTGAAGAAGACACGAATAATACTCTCTTTTTCTTAACAAATTTTTGCATTATTTTCTAAATAACTGGATATCTTTCATAGAGAGAAATAATCTCAAACGTAATCACTTCTTCCTCCACTTGTATTTTCTAGATAGAGTTATAAAAATGTGCTTTATTCTGCTAACACATTATAAGGCTATAAACACACTCAAAACTAGATGAATGACAACTTTTTTTTCCCCAGAAAAAGAATACTTGAAACATGAAGTGTCTCTATAGAACACTTCTTACCGCTGTGCTCTCCTGTTTTCCTAAAGACAGCGTGATACTGACCCTGCTTCCCACCAGCCACTTATGAAACCCCGAGTGCTTCATTTCATGGGCAGCTTCTGAGTACTCAGAACATGAGAGAAGGGATGAAGTTTGCTCCTTCCCCTCCCCACCTCCAGCCCTTGGCACTTAAAGAGAGGATTTCATTGCATTTTGTGAAGCTCAATAATTTTTCAGGGTTTTTTTTCTCCCCTCCAATGCCTAAGGAAAGACGTAGGCGATAAAGCAAGAGAAGAAAAGGAGGATAACAGAGTGCTTTCTCAGGAGGTTAAAAAGGAGCAGGAGAGGTGTATACAAATCCATAATCACCTACCAGCAGCAGTACTTTTCTATAATTACTGGGACAATTATAAGGAGTGATTTGATTTTGACCCCTTTTAGTCCTCCTGCTGAAAGTCAGCAGGACTCCACACCACCCCCGCAAGGGCTGAAGTTAACACAGCTCCGTGTTCCAGGGTGTGAATAGGGTCTTGTTCACAGTGAATAAGGATGATGTTGGCAAAGGTATTTTATGTGACCTTGGAGGCAGAGGAAATGCATTTCATGCCTATCACTGCTAAGGAAGCATCATTCCACTGATCTGAGCCTCTCATCACCCCTACCAGTCGTTATCTGGTAGGGAGGAAGCATTCACAATTTTGAGGTAATTAAATTGTCCTCCTTGGGTGGCTATAAGTAGGTGTCAATGCTAAGACAGAGGAGTCTGGCACGAGTTTTTTGTGCACAGCCTTGGTGCACACGAACTGCTCCTTGCAGCACTCCCCGTCTGTCAGAGCTCCTGTCAGACACAATAACCCTTTCCCGTATGGAAAACTGGCCCTTTGCAGATAAACTACTTCACAACCTGCTTTGTTTTGGGTTTTTTTCCCCCCTTATAACCGCTACCTCAATCTTTTTCATGGAGAGCTTTAACGATCTGCAAGGATTATACCTTGATTACTCCCAAGGACTTTATTCTGAAAGTGCATAATGTCTAAGCAGAACTTTTCTTAGTTCTAAACCACAAAACATGCACCTGACTCAAGCTGGTTTGAAGTTTCAAAGAAATTCTATTTTCTGCAAATAAAAGGTCACGTAAATGAGCAAATGCCTCCCCCTTTTTTTGATTTTTTTTTATTATATTGTAATTATTTTCCACTTGTTTTTATTTAACCATCTGATAAACTATCCCCACCTGCATTCCCTTACTGCACTTGGTCATGGTAGGGATTGCTGGCACTGCTTTTATGCTGCCCTTATTTGCAATGTGTTGGTTTCACTTGACTTATGCAAACGAAATTAAGATACTACCCAATGGTACATAAAACACCCTTAGTGCATGCATTCTGAGCTTCAGAAGGACCCCCCAAAAGCTGTTCAAAGTAAACAGCTCAGTGCTGAGCTGAGGTTTGCGAGTCCAGGTGAAAAAGAACAGTTTACAGGCTCCTGTGCATGGGTCAAATGATACATGAGGTGGCCACAGGAGGTCCAAACTCAGGTGTGGCTGCATTTCACTCAGAGGCATAATGCTGTGGTATTCCCAGACCTGTCGTGGAAGATAACCACCAGGGAATCCCAAGTGGATTCCAAGAGAACCCCATTTTTTTGGTCACTTCACCTTTGTCTTCATTCCCCCATTTACCACATCAGACAGTTCATTTCAGCACAGTGCTTTTCAAAAAGTTTCCTAATTCTCCCTCGTACTCTATCATATAGGAACCAAAAGCCCAGATCCTGCTGCCAGAGCCAGGTGCCTGAAAAACCTCCCTGGATCAAAGCCTCCCAAAAACAAAGACACAATATGACATTAAATGCACTTCTTACATCACCATTACAAGCCTTTTGCCACCTTGCAAAGTGGCTGTTGGCTTTGGGACTACTTTATAACTGAAGATTTAAGCACTAGTAACAATAGCACTTAAAACTAATGGGCTTTCAAAACACGGAGAAGACATTAATTAATAAATATACCCAGGACAGCAAAAGCTCATCAAAGCTGAAACACAATGTACCCAAATATTATGAATACTATGCGGGGAGGGAACCCCAGCCTCAAATAATTCTGTATCTTTGACTGTATAATCTATTGTTATCAGAGTGGACTCTGAAGAAAAGCAGTAAAATTTGTAACAAAGTTTGTGAAAGCAAAGGTAAAATCATAACAAGCACTGGGATTGATACAAGCTCTCTCTGTAGCCTTAATATCTCACCTCAAAACCAGCCACCCCTCATCACGCTGGCATCATCTAAGGACTGCTTATTCAGAGAGGCTTTCACACACTACCCCTGCACAGCTTATCTAGGAACAACTTTAATAGGGTCAAGAACCAATGGGAGCAGTTTTACAATAGCAGGAGTCAGAACGATGCCTATCAGGGGATTTCAGGGCAGTGCAGTTCAGATATTATTATGCTAATTCACTTGTGACCTTAAATTAACAATTAAATTATGCAGACTTTTACAATGCTGAAAATACAGAGACTGTAAATTCATTTTCTGATCGATGGAAGTATAAAATTACAGAATTTAACAGCCATGACATCAAATTTTGCTGCTTTATTGTCTTTTTATTTCATCAGGAAAAATGACTGTATTCCCAGCAGTCATTAAATCATTAATTTATGTGACTGTTAGCTTTTGAAGACAACTTATCAAAATAAAGCTTCCTTTTCTTGCTACCTAACTATGAGATACTCAAAGCTGCTGAGTTTGGAGCACAGCAAGGCACAAACCTGCTCCTGCTTCACCTGCCCTGCCAGTGACAGATTGGGACCATGAAGACGTGGGATATTCAGTCCTCCATGTGTGTTCCAAGTCCAGGAGGAGCTTCCCCAGCTCCTGTGCTTTCTGGAACTCCATTTGCACCCTGAAAGGAGTTGGAAGTCCACCACAGCTCCTTCCCGCCCTTCAAAAATTTGCTAATTAACTGAACATGGGCAACGCGGGTTGGTAGTTCAGTGCTGTCATGGAAGTGGCACAAAATTAGCCTTTGGATTTATTTAAAACAAAATAAACATTTCTTCCCTCTAAATCTGCATATGACATATGTTTTTTAATAAAATAGTTTTCTGCTTGTATATTTTTTTTAAAATCTGTATTATATGGAATGAGTATTAATGAGTATTTCTTAGCTGCCAGTGATTATTTCTGTGCATATTCCCCTGTCCCTGAACACTGCATGACTGCTGTAGGTATACTCCCTGCTAACTGAGATGGTTTATTGCTTCTTTATGTGAATTATGGTATGACAAACACAGCGACAACATACTCATTAGATAAGCACTTGTCACACCAAACCAGATCAGTATCTCTAACAAGAAGCTTAATCAATTAGAAATAATAACTGAACAGATCACAGCTCCTGTAACACCTGTAAACGCTCAAAGGGGGACTGAAACATGCTACTTAAAGCACAAAACATCGCTTGCCAACATGTCAAAATGTTCCTTCTGTCTTTGGTGGTTTGTTGGGCATGTATATATATTTTACTGTTCTCCACTTCACACAGTACAACAGGGCAGCATCTCTTCACTTGTGCTCTGGTCTGCAGCTCTACCTACTTTTCACGACAGTATCTTTCATATTGTTAAAAAAAAAAAAAAAGAATATTTCTCCCCTTGTAAAGATTAGAGAAAAAATTAAAGCTTCAAGAAAAAGACATTATAACAGCAGAAGAACTTCCCCTGTCAGTGCTACAGGCCTCCCCTAGCAGAAGTTACGCAAGACAAGTTAATTCCAGAGAAAGGAGAAATGTTAACATTTCTCAATGAAATTAGCAATTCAAGCACCCAAATAAGTAGGCTAAGGAAGAAATTAATAGACTTTCTTGCCTTTTTTTTATGCTGCCACTGTGGAATTAATTGCTACAATAGTTTGCTGGAAGCCAAGATTCACAGAGGGGTAATTTTAACAGCGGCCTACTGCCACTTGATGGGGAGTTGCTGACTAGTGTCAGGGAAAGCCTCCTGACAAGGCAGCAGAACACGTCACCAAGAGAGGGCTGGGGAATCTCTTCAAGAACTGAATAAGAAAAAAAACATTTTACTTGATCTCGGCGAGTAGGAAGCCAGTAACTCCTTCCAAGCACCGTGTTAAGATGTCTGGCTCTTGCAGCAAGTTACCTCCTCAGTTGTCAGTGTATGGACCACACTGGCCACTCACTTTATTTGTGAGAGGCCTTTAATAAATAACATGCATCTATTGCTGGCTCTTCAATAACTTTCAGTTTGCTGCAAGTTCTGAGATGTTTCTAACCACCTCTGCCTCTAGCTGCACTTGAAGCTGCAAAATTTGAACCTTTTCTTAAATACCGAGAGCTCCACAAATTAGCAACAGAACTGCACTGCATATCATGAGATATTAAGCCCTCCAGATGACAAGGAACACGCAGGCTCTGAGTAATCCTTTTTCTCTCCTATTTCCACCACAAGCTGCAGCCATACCCTCCTGATGGTCTTTTAATAACACACAGATATATGCAGGATTTGAAAATAGTGTGTCTTCAGAGCCCAGAAAATTGCTGAACAGGTAGATTCAGTAGAAGTGAAACTGCTCTTTTTCTAGCACTGTCATGAGCATCATCCCACAATGGGAAGAAAGTGGGGATTAATTAAGAGGAAAGGAAGGTTGGGATTGCTTTGACTGCCCATCATGGGTCCAAAGGGAGGCAGGTGATGAGAAGATAAGGTTCTTCATGATTTGGAAGATTTTTTTATTAACTTTAAATGCATTGTTACGATGCAAATCTTCACCAACAACTGTAACTTGCTCATGAGCACACTTGAACAGTACTCAGCAGTACAGTTTGTTGTGCAGTCTGCAAAAGAGAGCTGTTGAGCCTGCTTTTGTATTTAGAATCCACCAATATATATGAAATATATGTATTACGTTATATAACTGAAAATTCACATTGGCACTTCCTTATTTGTTTATATAAAAGCTGAAATTATTTTTCATGACACACAATTAGTTTTTGAGACTAAATACTTGCATATGAAGCATCTTGTAAAGTGTCCTGAGTTTAGTTAGATTTTCCTATATAAGTTCATGGTTGGGGTGGGGAATAAATGGAAATTGAGCTTAAAATGAAAACAAAAACCTACCAAAAACCTTGTTTTCAAAATCATGAGGAAAATCAGAACCTTAAATATTTTGCACGCTTGCACCTGTAAGATACGTGAAAGTCAGTTATCTTTGATGAACATCTTACTAATTACTCTTGAGCATATAACTGCAAAGGATTTCACGCTGGAGCCATAGAAGGACAAAGAAATTTCTTAGCTTTCTCTTCCTTTTAACGCTTTTCCTTCAGAAGTTGTCTGCCAGGAACAAACACATACTTCATTATGCAATGATTAATGCTCTTCTCACACTTCATTTGACACCGTCCTGGTGCCCCTGCATTTCTGCCCCTCTCCAGGATTCCCAGGCTCCAGGACTTTGACAAATAACAGGTTGTGGAGCATAAATTAAGACTTTTGTTGCTTTTGTTTTGAGATAACTGTGTCACTACGGCAGTGTTGCCATTGTGCAAAAACATTGTTTTAAGCCTGCAGAACTGCTGAGTGCTGCACACTGAATATTTCACTGTGATAGCTACTGGCCACGGGTGTAACAGCCTGATCTTATTGCAAGCTGGAGGATATTTTTTGTCAGTTTCAGCAAAAATCAGCTGAATACTCCATAAATATTAAGGACAAGACCAAAGGAAACAACGCAGAAATAAAAAATTAGCATCTCACCTATTAAATTAACTTTACCAGATAATGAAATGAACACGAAGCTGACACAGGCTTCTAAATCTGGAAAGTGGTTACATAAGCTAGTCTTAGTTTCAAGGAATTTATTTTAATAATTCTACTTTTGTAAAAGTCAGTGGGGAACCTCTTGGTGAGCTCAGGGAGAGAAGAGGTTTCAAGTTCACCACGAAAATTTTTTAGCAACACCAAAGGAAGCTCCTCCAGTCACAAAGATTAAAGGCAAGATTGGTACACACTGCTTTTTTAAGGGTCACTTCACATTTGTACCCATTTTATACCCTGCACAATTTAGGATTATCATCAAAACAATGTTGGTTTGTGTGTATTTTCTGGCCAGTTACAAGTTCCCCTACATCTCATCTCAAGTCCACCCAGAAAGCTCCAAGCTAACGGAAAAAAATCCTGTTTGTGGAACATTCATATTCCATAAACCATTTCTCACGAGCAACCACATCTTCACCAAAAACTCCCACAGAAAGGTCACCTCTACAACTTTTTTGGAGAGGAAAAACTGATTTCCCTTTAGAATGGCTTTCCAGTGGGAGATGATTAGGCCACAAAATAGATGTTATACACAAGCACTGGATGGCTCAGTGTTGAAGCTGGGGATTTTTGCTCATTTTGAAGACTGTTTTTTGCTGTTTCTGCATGAATAATGTACTAGGGATGTTCTTTGAGACTCCACCCAACAAACAACTCTTCACTCCAGTGGCCTCCTACACCAACAAGTGTCCATTGTCATTTACCAGCTTCTCACTGTGGTCAAAATGATGCCCTGGGTCCCCACCACTGAAGCTTTCTGTAGGATCCTGCTGCTATTCTGATTCTTCCTTCTTCTTTACTGAAGGAGGACACAGTACCTTTTCTACAGGTAAATTAAAAATTGCAAGTAGACATTGTTAGTCTATATTTTTTGGTTTCAGCCTCTCTGATCACTGACATTTTAGGAAAGACTACCACGGAGACTGAAACGAACCTACCAAATCTTTCTGACCTCTGCAATGTGCCCAAAGACTTTAAACGAGGAACTAATATTTACAGTCAGGTCCTTTAAAGGTTATTTCCCATAACCCTTGAAGGATACACTAATGGCTACGACTGGCTAAAGGAGACACATGAATTTCCCCAAAGCAAGCTCTTTATTTTAGTTCTTTATGTCAGAGTTAAATCAAAATCCGTTTCTCCTACCAGTTTTATATTGGATCACTGAGCCGTTCAAAGCCTCTGCTCACAAATTGCTTCTCATCAGCAGGATCTGGTCCTTGCCAGTGATGATCCCAGGACCATGACAAGCTGCTTCAAAGAGCATAAATTTGACCAATGAAAATTGAGACAAGAATGAGCTTTTGCAAATTTTGACACGTATCTCAGAGCCACAGCTAACTGGCACAGACAGAATCTTTGTTATCCTTTAGCCAACCCTTATTGCTATTACACACAGACTCCTTGGACAAAAACATGCATGGCAAATTTCACTACAACGTTGTGAACCACTGAAGAAAAAGCAAATAAGCAGAGCACATATCTGTGCTAGTAAACATAAAAATGTCCCCAAGTAGACCGCAGAGTGAGGGAAAAGACACTATTGACATTAGCTTCACCTTCTGCCTGGCACAAAGGTGGAGGAAACCACTGACATCAACATCATACTCCTCCATGTGAAGAACTCATGGTGCTGACAACTTGCAATGACACCTCCCTTTTCTTCTTCAGGAGAAGAATCAGACAACAGAAAGCTTATTGTACATGTATTGTTATCAGGAATGAGCTCTTATAATTAGATAATTTGGACTGTAAGTGCCATTAGGCCGTTCTAATTGGCCTATTGATAATTCTTCCAGCAGGCTGTTAGGACTTCAGTTCAAGGCAAACCAACAGCAAATCCTTGGCTTTGCACTTGGGGTGTTTTTCTTTGGCCCACGTCACTGCAGAAGGTGCCTGGCCGGGCACCCCGGTCTCCAGGACTGGCTGAACACCAGGGCTGATGGTGGGTACAACAGGTCCAGCTTTTTGTTTTAATATAACCCAGGAGCAACTTATGGCAACGCTCCTTTACCTCAGTCAGATATGAACCTATCAGGAGATAATTTGCCCTTGATTAGGAATCACCAGGAAATTAAGGAAAACAATAATTAACTAATAATGTAAAGCTCATTACGGAAACAGAAATGTACCCAAATCTCAGTCCACATTCTTAAAGGCAGAAAGCAGTTCCTAAGGAACACTGACATTATGCTGTTTTACCTTTTCTTTCTGATAATAACTGCACAGGAGTACATCCACTCTCATGACAGAGGTGAGCATTGCACAAGGGAGACAACTCAGAGCACAACCTACAGCACTGAACTCTGAAACCTCAACTGCTGTAAGCTCAAGCTTTGATGAAAAGAAGAAAAAGCAGCCCATGAAAAGCTATCTCTCTGGCACATAAATAACAGGGGCAATTAAGGAGGTGGACCTTCTGTGTATCTCAGCAGAAGACTGATTTAAAACGTCTACACTCCATGTGAAGGCATTTTTGGAATAAAACATTGCCGCAGAAAATGGAAAACAAGAGCAGAAGCTTTATCATCTCAAGGTCAAGGTAACTGTATGTTTGCAAAAGTTTAAGAAGTGCTTTACTCTCTTCACAGCAAACTCAAAGAAACAAACAAAAGTACTCAGCAACTAAGAACTAGTGATGAGATCTGTGAAACCCTTGCCCGCTCTTCTCACAAAGACCAGAAAGAAAAACACAAAGAATCTTATTCTCAGAATTCCCAGCCCTGCAAACAAACCCCTTACCTGAAGCACCACACAAGCACTGCTGTAGCTCTCCACAACTAATAAGTATTTGCAGACCAGATTCTCTACTTTTGCACAAGAGTTACACCACTGAACAGAAACAGGTATCTTTGCTGGTGTTTGATTTGGCAGGAGAACTCTGTGAGTGATCAGTCTTTTTGCCGGTTCTGATTCATCAAAGTAGTTGGGCTTTCACTTTTGTCTAAACAAATCTTTTTCTTTCTACAAAACCTTGTGGGCATTTTTAATGAAAAATAAAAGAAAACCAGAGGAAAACCGTCCACACAAATTTGGATTAAAATCTCTTTATATGCTTCTTTTCCTATGGATTGCTATAAAAATAGACAGACAAATGATTACACTTCCTTCTATCCTACCAAAACTTTGGCTGTTTTCTCCACAAGTTATCTCCCATGGAAACACAGATGTTTCAGATACCTGCTCTCAGTCGTCACGACTTCCCTTAAAGCAGGTTTGTCTCAGAATTTTACTTCTGACTTAAGGTTCACATTCCTGCTTCAGGATTTCTTACTTGTATGCTGCAGTGCCCATTAAAAAAACCAAAACAACGTCACAAGACACTTGTTTTTTCCTGCAACATTTTCTGCAAAATTGCCACAGGTGATGCTTAGAAGAACACCACTTGAGAAGGTTAGAAGAACACCACTTTACACAAGCAACACTCTCCTCTCTCCATATATCTTGGATTTGTTGTTGGAACTCTCTCTCTTAATGGCATCAAAGTGACTCATCCTTTATGGAAGTCATCAAACTGTCACCCCCCAAAACCATTTCTGCTTGTGCAGGGTGCAACTGCATAGTCACAGAAAGACTCAAAAGGGCTTGGAAAACCTGTCAAGTTCCAAAGCTTAGAAAGTTTCTGACCAAAACTCAGAGTCTTACCTCTAACACAAATATATAAACATTAAAATGTCTTCCAGTTACAGATGGGCTTCAAACAAAGACGATCAGGAGACCCATACAGCATTTCTGGCTCTGGCTCACATCTATTGTATGGCCCCAGTTGCAAAACACCATAGCCTGTCCTTCAAACTCTGCCTGTAGAATCGAGTCGGTGTGAAGTAGCTCCAAGAAAACATCACACAGGACCAGTACTTGATCTGATTTCTGATTTGAGATGGCTCAGAATGGGCTGCAATCCACATGGCCTGTTTCATGTTGTCCTGTCCTAACACAGGCACAGAGATCAGCAAAGTCATAGACTGCTCCCAGCATAAGGCAGGAGAGGAGTTCAGTCCCATCACTCAAAATATTTCTTCAGATGGAGTGGCAGACAAACATGGGACTTATTTTGGGACCATTTCCCACTTCAATGTTTAGCAAAGGCAGCACCAGAGTTTGGCTTGTGCAGCAAAACCTGCACCTGGACTCAGTAGGGGCTTCCCAAATTTTGAGGAATCAGGTTCCCTAAGTGAGCTGCTGGCAGAAAACTAAAGCTCTCTCTTGATCACACTGCCCAAATTAGAACAACTGGTATTAAAAGAAATAACTTGCTAGAAGATCACTGAAGATGGAACTAAAGTAATACCTAATTAGTTTTAATAAGTTGGTTGTAAGTTATATACTGTTATATACTGTTTTCTATTCTCATCAAATCTCATTAATGTATAGCACTTCACCCGATAAACTGAATGTGGCTATGCCTTGAACCTGTATCTTACACTACGGTTTCAGCACTTCTTTTCTCTCTGAAATTTAAGAAGGGTAATCAGGTAGTGGGTGAAAAATCCCTTTGCGAAGGAAAACGATCCTTTATACCCATACAAAATATAAGGACTGCTTAAGTAATTCTGGATCATTTAAAGTACATCTGAGGTTAAAATATCAGTATTTTGCGGTGTTAAATCTCCAAGCTTTCATTCAGTCAGTGAAGATGAAGGGTAAGAACAAAGTCCTGGAAAACCTGAATTTGGGTAGTTGGCTTCCCAGCAGAAATTCAACCCTGGGATGCCACACACAAACAGCTGCACCTGCCACAAGCACAAGGTGGGTCTATTCATCAAACACAAGCACATTTAAGCAATGCAAGACCCCAGTACCCTTCACTGCTGAAACCAGACCTGGTGCTTTCCAACAGGCAATAAAGGGCCTGCTCCAGTCACAGGCAGCGGCCTCACACCCTCCCAAGCAGGTGCATCAGCACAGCTTTGGCTTGCTTTCTTCCTTGAACAGATGTCGTGGAACCAAACTCATGTGCCTACAAGGAGTACACATCACTTTGATGCTGCAAACTCGCACTTCTGCCTGGGGCAGTACCACTGACGATAAATCATCCTGTTGGAAATTTCTGCTGACCCTCAGGACAGCAGCTGGCATCCTGTACGCAGCGCGTCCGCAACCTGCGCCCAGATTCCTGCTCAGTGCCAGGGAAAGAATTGCCTCTCCCACTTCCACCCTGGAAGAATTCTCCAGCCAGTGACACCCTATAGAAGAGTTTAACTCTATTCCCCGGCAGCAAATAAATGGCCAGTGGGGCACAAAATTTAGGAAAGGCTCGGGAATGTTACTTTTAATGTCCATTCACATTTGAAGCGGTTGATCCCTCTCCTCTTGTACAGTTCCTCAGCTGTTTCTGTTCTGCCACAATGGTCCTCTGAATTGGGTTTATGATGGAAAAGACTTTCATTTTCTCACTCTTAATCCTACGGGTAATGGAAAAAACAGGGCTGACCATCATATTTTGTAAGAACTGGTTTTTCTAGTCTCAGTCTAGGCTCTCGGGGGAGACAGAGGTGGCAGATTGGTTTTCCAGGTTCAGTCCAACTGGAATACCAAAGTGAAACTCTGATTACTACCAACTCTCATAGTTTTGCCTTTCACTTTTGAAGATCCTGAACATAGTGAAACCATTCATTACATCATCTTAACAGAGGTTATTTTCCTTCAGAGTCAAGGGTCTGAAGAGGAACAATTTATTGTCCTCTCCCAGTTACCATGTGCTCCCTACATTATTGTAACCCCACCATATTCCAGACCAGAGGGAGAGAAACTTAGATTCTAGAGCACGTCAGAATAGTCAAAAGAAAAAAACAACAAAAGCCTACACCACAACTCATCAGGCTCTCACAAATAACATTCTCCTACTGCACTTTGAGCAAGATGAAGTAAAAGCAATACCTTTAACCTGAGTTCTCTTCTATGTGATCTGATTAGTGCTGTTCATCTGCTGACAAAGGCAGCCTAAATGCAGAAACCAGGGATTTCTGGTGGCACAAGTACTCAGACAGAGGCAGCAGTATTTTTCCCTTACCCAAAACCTGTAATTCTGACAATCATCAATTCTACAGTGTTACAATGGCTCTCTCATTCTCTTCCAGGTGCTGGGGTTGAGGATGCACCTGCACCATGTTGCTCAGCAGTGGAACACAACCTCTCTTGGCTTGGACTGTGGCAGGCATGTGACAGTGCACATCAACTCCACCAAATAGCAAGGATGGGAGCAGTAGGAGCCCCTGGCATCAGCTGAAGCTGCAGGGGGGATTAATGTAGCCGAATCTAAATATCCACCTGCATTTTGGCCAGTGCACAACTGCAGATACTACCCTTGCTCCTAAGAAAGCAGCCTGGGAACTTCAGTTATCCTGGTGGTCAGGGTCTTGGTTTTATATCTCTAAGGCAGCGACTCCAGCAACACAGTTATATTGCTCCAATGCCAACTGAAAGGAAAAAACTGCCACCCGTTGAAGCACCATCGTGTTCTGTAGCATGTAAATGTTAATTAGAGGTCTTTTTTTAGAAATTATGAGATGCTCCAGTCCCGCACAGTGTGAGATTTGATGAGATGAGAGCACTGGGTGGTACAGCTAGCAGTAAATCAGTTTACTGTACAATCTCATTTCTTTAATGAAGAGCAAATAACTGAGCCTTAGTAAAGCAAAAGTCCCAGGCGTGCACTTGAAAACCAAAATGCTGGATTTGACTTTTTTTTTTTTGCATTCCTCCAAAACAGGGAGTGTTGACCTACTGCTAGTCATTAGAGAATGTTCTCCTGTCAGGGGGTCAAAGCTAAGCGTAAACTTTGATGTCAGAATTAAAAAACATAGCAGAGATGAGTGGCAAGGCCATTATGGGAGAATAACTAGTACAGTTTTCATAAGGGAGTAACTTTTAAAAGCTGACAAGAGCTGTCAAGGTGTCAGGCCTGGAGAAGAGCTGGCACAATTAACATATCCTAGGCTTCAATCTACCGGGAGGGGAAAAAGAAGGATTTATTTGGACAATTACAAATTAATAAGTGGAAGTGTCGGTTCCTCTGTAGAGCAGCCATTAAAGCATACTAAAGGTCAAAACCTCTTACAGTTTCTGTCATGGTAGGCAACATACCAACATTATTTTATATTTCAAGCAATTTTACTGTCAATGACAGCAGTTGCAAATGTACAAGAAAATATTTCCCTTAGCAGTATCCCAGGCAGTTTACCCCATAGAAATCATCTGTGCTCCCAGAAGCGACTCATATTTTAGACTTCTGTTATAGGCTCTGTGGGGTTTATTTATCTATTTATTGTATTTTCAGAACCTCACACGTATGAATGAGAGCGTGAAGGGAAGGAGGACGCACCCCACCACTTCTTTACATCCTCCAGCCACACACAATCCCTGCCCATGGAGTGACAGGCACCTACTCAGGGCAGCTGTAGCTGTAGAGCCAAACAGCCTCCCACACCCCACAGCCACTTCCCACGGGGAGACAAGCTCTCCCCTCCGTAAGCACTAGGACAGGCGGGGACTGCTCCCTCCCTGACCTCACTGACTGCCCTTGTTTTCCTCACTCTGACTCCCCATCAAATTCAGACCTTGCACAGCAAGCAGTGCCATTAACTTGCTTGTGTGAGGCTCACACCAAGCTCGGAAATTGCTTCTGCTGTCCTTTACTTGTACTTGGGGAAAAAAAAAATCAGAACAAGAACTGGGTTTGCTTGACCTGCAGAATAACTGCCCTCTGCAATGGACCAAGGAAGGATGGGTACACTACCTGAACGTTGTTATTCTCAGTTGCCTTCTCAACAATAAATTGCAGATCAAATATCTCCACATCAGACAGCAAATTGATGTGTTTGCAATGGAGCCCATCCTCTCTGTGCATACCCATATAGAAGGCACAGAAGCCCCTTTGCAGTGCTGGATCCCCAAAATATGGTGAGCAGCCAGTGAAGCTGTACTCGAACAGGAACATAAACCTGGAATTTTACACTTTTCCTATGCTGACGCAATAAGAAGCTTCAAAAGCCAGCACTTCATGAATACATTCTTCTCACCACTGCCTAAGGAAAATGATACGATACTATTTTTGCCTCGTTGATCTTCCTGTTAAAGGAGGCAGGGAGATGAATCATTGGCTACTCCAGCTTCCCTTTGTTCACAGCCAGGCAGGTGTGCAGAGCCAAAGCAAAATACCCAAACGGCACTTGAAAAGAAAATCCGCCACCCGCAGAGTCGTTTGCAAAAGACCGGCTATCATTTGAGACATTGTCTACCATCATTTAAGTATGGTAACCCCCCACCTACCTCATCAGCAGAGCTGAGCTTATACAACACCTACCATTTCAAGGTTGCCCAGTTCCTATCACTGCACATCCTATTGCTCAGCTATAATGAGAGTTTGCTTGGACACTCAGTCCTCCTCACTCTGATTCTTTTCTTTTCTTTTCTTTTCTTTT
>VYXB01007574.1:86960-97194 GCA_013397135.1 Pachyramphus minor
TTTTTTTTTTTTTTTTTTTTGAGCTTAGGAAAAAAGAAAAAGGGATCCTAAAATAGGCCTGGTTATAGCATATGCCTTGCAGCAATTTTGGCATGGGGCGTATGGACATCTGCTTCTGGCTTGACCTACTTCTAAGCATCTGAACACAAAAAATCTCCCTGTAAATATTCCCCGTAGAGTGCTTTTTTTAGCCGTTAATCCCCCCAGCGATTTCACCTGTCCTTCAGAAAACTTCTCTGCTCTTTCTGAGCTGAACTCAGGTATGTTGGGTCTGGCCACTTGAAGATGCTGGCAGTGTTGGCCATGAAGGAGTAACTTAGAGCTTCAACTGTGCCAAGCAAATACCAAGTGCTCCACGACAAGGTTACAGCCTCTGCAGGCAAAGCAGATGTCAGATAGGTTAGGACTCATATAACACTCACAGGTAGACTGTAGTTATTTATCTTAGATGATAATTTTTATATATTTCTCATCATGCAATCTATAATCTTTAACGGACATTATATGGCAGGCTGATGCCAGGAAAAGTGTACTAATTGGGTATTCCTTAGAAATGCAAATCATCTAGCCACGGGTAGAAACGAGGGAAGAAAATGAAGCAAACCACATCAGCAGCGTGGGTCGTACTCACTTCCAAACAAAGGAAAAATGAAGGGTTCATTAAGTGAGAAATGAGTCTTGAGATGGCACAGAAGAAAAGTCTCCTGCTGGGGCAGAGAAGTGGGACTGTTTAGAGAGATGAGAGGAGGAGAGGTGGCAGCAGCCTCTGTTTCACAAAACAGAAGAAAGAACCGTTCCCGTTAAAGCTTAATGCTTGCTTAGGAAAAGAGAATGAAAACAACTTAAGGGTGAGTTTGATAAGCATCATTTTAATGCTTCATTTGCTGATTTTATTTTTCCAATTTGTCCTGTTTGCGAGTTCCTTTTCACAGCAGTAGAGCCTTCCATTTTTTTTTATCATACCCAGTGGCAGGAACTCCTCATACCACACCTTTTGTCCATGAGACAAATGCTACTGATAACATTAAGTACCCTTGAACGAGTGCCCTGCTCTCGCAATGCTGGATACAACCTGTGTGCCTCTGGAGCAGCCAGTTGTTTCTCTGACAGCCAGGAGAGAGGCACAACAACAACAGTAAGGGAGGAAGATGAAGAGAGCAGAGAAGGAGACCTGATCCTCGAGGGAGTCTCCAGTAACGCTCCCTGCCCCCTGGTACTGTCAGAACCCTTCTCTTCCCTGCTACCTCCGGGAGTCTCTTGCTTTGTTCCTAGCTCTCACTATAAGCACTTTGTAAGCAGATACCTCTCTCTGTAGTCATAAATCATGTAACACAATGAGATCCTGGACCAGATGTGCCATTCAGATGCCAGCACAAGCAAGCACTTAACAGCTATTAAAAAAAAACCAAAACCAAACCAAAACAAAAATAAGTTTAAAATAAATGTTAAAAAATCAGCATTAAAAAAGGTTGATTTTTTTTTTCTTTCCTAATTTGGTTGAATGCTCGAAAAGAGAAGGAGGGGTCCAGGTGCAAGGTTTACTTTTGCCTTCTCTTGTTACCATTTTGTATACCAAGACTGCACACCAAGACAACAGCAGTAAGTCCTATCAGAAATGCCAGGCATTAGTCATGTTAATCATGAATGAACTTGCATTAATATAATTTACAATTACATTACAGTATACCACAAGTCTCTTGCTGGGTCTAATTTAAGAAAAGATACAGCATGCTGTTGGAACAGACAATTAAAGTACTTGTATTTATATTGTCTTCTGCAGACTGAATGTCTTAAAAAAAATAAAAAACGATCATTCAGTCAGAAAACATCAACACTTTCAACTGTGTGACGCTGAACCACCGCTCTTCTGGCACACATGGAGACTTGGGAAGAAACTGGAAGGTCCTTTACAGAATCACTCAGGTTTGTGACAAGGATGTCATGAACAAGCATGGTGAAAGCACAGTGAGAAACTAGGAGGTATGAGTGGAATAACAGCGTTTGGCATCCTCTGGATGCAGGAAAAGGCTCAGCAGATCCACAACGCAAATAAGACTGAAGGCAGGGGCGCATTTCTAGCTTTCCTTTTCACTGACTCTTGAAATGTTCTCAAACGAGGGCTACTGCCAGCTGGTCTAACAGACCCATTCCTGCTCGCCTCATCTGTCCTTTCAACTGCTCACAGAGCTCTTATTTATGTCTTTCCTATTACATTCCTTTGCATTAGCATGCATTAGGATGGGGAAAGCTTCAATTTGGGAGCCACTCACACCCCTTATTGTACAGCTGCAGTTGTAGCACTTATTAAAAAACCAAACTGAAACAAGAGCGAACCAGCAGAGGCTCTGCCACTCCCCACTAGTGTCTGCCCAAGGCATACAGCCTTTCCTGATGGGGACTGCGAGGAGTTCAGCTCTGGCTCCAGAGGGGTCCCAGCGTCCTGCTGCCCACAGAGCGCAGAACGAGCAGGGGGCACCACTTGTGGGAAACCCACTCTCACTTCTGTGGAGTTTGTTTGTCTTGTCACATCTCCTCACAAAAGGCAGTGCTGATTGCCATGCTCCGTCAACAGGTCAGAGCTACCACTAAAAAAAGAACAAGCTTTTCCTGAGTTGAATGGAGCATTAGTTTTGCAATAATTACCCTAAGACTTACAGGGGTTTGTACTGAAAAGGTTGCGTAGCTCTTCCCAATGAGGAATGAACTCTCACATGCAGTGTGCACAAACTGCAGGGCACAAAGTATAATTCTAGCAGAGCTCCCCGCGGGGGAAAATAAAAGTATCCTGAAACTTTTTTTTGGTAGCAAATAGGACACTATTTGCAGGACTAACCACTCACGCCCCACTTAATTGTTTCAGCAAATCCGGTCATGTTGTAAGAAATTATTCACATTGAGAGGTCAAAACTTAATATGTTAGTAGCAATGTATTAGATTTTCCTTCACTTTCTCCGTGATCACTGACAGCTCAAACCCACGAAGTAACAAAACGCTTCTCATGTATTCATTACTTACAGCTAATCTACAATCTGCTTGATTACTTTTGGGACAGCCATGGAACTGCATTTGGAATTCCTGCAAACTGCAGAAAAGGTGTTCTGTTGATTGGTTTGAACTTTGCAGCGATAATGATGCTTAAATTAACTTTGGGAGACTGACTCTTCGGAAGCATGAATGAAAATAGGAAGTAATATCTTTCTGGCACCTAATTGCTTAGCTAATCTCTAGCCCGATACAACAAAGCAAGTGACGGGTAAACGACCATCTGATCTCCAAGCTTGTATAACCCAAGTTTTTAAACACTGCTCCCCTCAAAACACTACATTCCAAAAGATGCATTACAATGCCTCAGCAGTTTCGAACTAAAAACTGCTAATTTTTTTCCCATCTTCAAATCCTAATTACTGTGTCCATTCTTCGCATAGGAATGGAAAACAAGTATTTTCTTTTGCAACAGTGTTGGCCAAACAGCAAAGACCTGATAGATGGTGATATTGGTAAAGCAAATTTAAAATTAGCCCCAAATTCAGCTAACTTTGGTGTAGAAAGTTTCATGAACTGATTTAAAAAGTCAAACTGGAACTGAAATATAGGAGTTGAGTTTTAAAGGAAAGAGGGAACCACAGAGCAGCAGAAATGCATGCCAGGGAGAAAATCATGCAGGATGCATGGAGCAAACTGAGATTCCTCCTGTCCCTTACTCCTCCGTCCCTCCCTCTGTTGGTTCTGTTATTTTTTTTCCCCTCACTTTAATAACGTGCTCAATCTAGATTGTGAAATAGTGATAAATGAGCAATGCATGGTTAAAATTTTTTTTTTTTTTTTTTTTTTTGCGTGGAAATTTAACATCAGTGATTTATCAGGTCCTCTGATCTGGATGTTGAAAAGGACAGAAATTGGAAGGCTGCAATAGTTCATAACCAGAAAGAAAATAAACAACTGAGGGTAAACATTAAGTTTCTAAACTGAGGAAGGGTTTCAGCTGGGTAAGGTTTCTCCTGCATTGAAGGAGAGGCTCCTCTTGGAATCCATAGTGTCAATGCAGGGGGCTGTTTGCAGGCTATTAGTGGGACAGAAAGGGTATCTACTTCTCTACCGTAATTGTGTTTGCTCTAAAAGCAATTTTTCAGAAAAAAAAGTCAATTAGTTAATCAAACATTATTACAGAATCGAATTTCCCAAACGTGGAAAACAGAAAAAGTTACACAGTACCTTTTCTGTTGTAATTTTTTTGGTAATGAGAAAACAGAATGTTTGTTGGGAACAAAATTGGATTTTGCAGGATTAATATTTTATGCAGAAATATCCTCATCTAACCCCCATCAGCATGAGTTTTGAGCTAAAAAGTGTCTAAATACTCTGTTACGCTGATACCCCATCAAGAAGACAACTTCTGGATTAAATTTCTCAGGTAAAATAACAAACTGGAAAGAAAACCAATAAATTTTTCTTTCAGCCAGGAAACAGTGTGAAGTTTCTCCCCACATATGCTGAAAAATTCATAAAGAACAAAACTTATCTAATTAATTTTAAAATACTTCCTGTGAAGAGGAATAAAGAGTGCCACTGGCAGCCTTCCACTGCAGGCACGTTACCAAGCGACCACGAAAACACTTTCCAAGTGGATTTGCACCCTAACACAATTGGACTGCATTTCCTCTTTTCCTGAAACCTTCCAGGTCCTGCCAGTTTTCTCCCTGCACTTCACTCTGCCCACACCAAATCTGACTCCAAAGCACCCATGTGTGGTGGCAAGGGGTGACCCTCCTCTTGGCAACCTCCCATCCCAAAACAGGCTCCCCCTGGAACTGTCTGGCTGACATTGGCTCTGGAGATATCCTTACATCCCGAAGGAGTGCAGCTCCTCAGCCTGTCTCCCTCCTTCACAGTGTGCTCCTGTCATGTTGGCAAATTCTGCCTTTCTCTACAGAGTAGCAGCAGAGGGATTTGTTTGGTTGGGGTTTTTTTCTTTATTTAAAGGAGTTGAGAAAGGAAGCATCAAGTCTATTGCAGGACTCTGCTCCAATGCTCCCAGCAGTGTTGAGCTATAATTAATAGACCTGGCAATGACCCTTATTAACATCTCTGCCGGTACAAGTGCTCGAAACTTAAAAGGAAGCTTTTGGCTAATAAAATCCCTAGCAAAGAAACCCCAATCCAACCACAAAAGACCTTTAAATAACACAAAATTCCCAGGTAAAAAAGACAAAAAACCCCAACCTAAACTACAGTGATAGAGTAGCCTGTATCTGGGGGAGGAGGAGGTCATTTTGTGGCTGTATGTGCATTACAAATACACATATAAGTATGAATGCACGGCTGAACCTTTGTCTGTGTTCCCTTAATATTTGAAAAGGCTACAAAGATGAGTATGTTTTCCTAGAGGGGCAAAAAAAAAAATAGGAAAATGTGCCAAGATACATTCTGGGAAAGCAATAAAAACAGTAAGAAAGGGCCACATAAGGATGGATTAAAAAAAAAATGTTTAAATCCTCATCTACGCTCACTTAACACTCGGCAGGTTCAGGCTGCCTACCCATGAGGACACACCAAGATGTGGCTCTCTTCTAACATGAGACACGAGCTAAAGTAAGTCAAGGAATACAAAATTTCTTCATTCCAGAAAATTTAGCTGCTCAAATCCCACCTATCTTATATTAAAAATGATCAGTCAGCTACAAAGAAGAGAAAAGCGCCAAGAAAAAGAGAAATGCTGAAATGCATTGCAAAGGATTATTTCCACTCACAAGGAATGGGGAGAAAAAATGACACTGCAAGTGCATCCCTGTGTCCCAGAAGCTCCATCCAATGGCACGTGCCAGGGTCACGCTCTCCCTTGGAGGGATGAAGCAGCTGGCATTGCACCTGCATCCTGCTGCCCTTCCTCGCTCTCCCTGCAGAAACACAGCCACCAGAAATACAGTCATGCAAGGCACTGTGGGCTTGGTGCCGGGGCATCCGTGCTGGCACCTTCCTGATCCAAGACCAGCGGAGTCGGTGCTTAAAGGAGTGATTTATCACTTTCAGGGATTGTCACGGCCATAAATTTCCACCGTGGCCTTCTTGTCTCTTTTGTCATCTCCAGCATCCCTCATGGCTGGCTCAGTGTGCAGCAAGGGCCAGCAAAATGTCATTTCAGGCTGCTTCGAGCTGTGCTGGGGCTGCCAACTGCTGCAAGGGGACGGGACCCAGCTGAGAGCAGCTGCCCTCACCCTCTGCCTCTGTGTCTCGTGGATATGTATCCGGGGAAAAAAGGATACACATGTCATGAAACAAGCACTGTCCTGCTCTGCACCTCTCCTTGTGATCCCCTTTACCATTACTCTATCCGGTAACAACTCCAGCTTTTCCACTGGACTTTAAAAACTGTGTTTAAAACTCGAGAAACAGAAGTTTGAATATTCTTATTTTATTACAGAACATCTCCAAAATCTGAGGCACCCTATGTCACATTTTTTTTTCTTATGAAACAAATCTCTAGAAAACTCTTGAAACTCTCTGGTTTTTATCCTGTTACTTCACCAAAGCTCTAGACACACTGCTCTAGAAGACGGCACTATCTCTGAGAATCATTATTTCTACATTTCAAAGATTGCATGCCAAATGTTGCCTCTGGCTTAGTCTGATTCCAGTAGCTCCAGGGGAAAACCAACCTGCAAAAAGCAGGCCTGAAAAACACAGCATAAAATACTGCTGGCTCCCAGCAAACAGTTAACCTCTTTCACTTTATGGTTCTCCCAGTACATGTGCTATTTCCCTTCAAACACACAAACTCTTGGGCTATGCCAGAAGCTGCAGATGCACTGCAGTGCACCCTCTGCAAGTGCCAACCAAGGAGAAGATGAGGGTGGTTTTCTTTTTCAGAGGGAAGAACTCTACAGTGAGAGTTTTTTAAAAGAGTTGTAATGATGACTACGAGGATTCATTGCTTTGTTTTTGAATTGCAGGCTCAAACAACTGATAACATCCAATTATGTTTGCTGGGAATACTGACATCCCAAAATATGCTATCTCGCTCCTTACCCACTTTGTACCTCACGGGAGGTTTAGCTTTAGTAAAATGATAGGGCTTTTATATTATTGTTATGCCTAACCCCACCCTTCCACTTCCAGCTCTCTTGTTCTCCACCCATCTGGCATGAAATATTTACTCAAAACACATAAAGATGAGTTAAGTTTGGACTTCTGACTGACCACAGAGCGATATTCTCTAGCTTATTAGGCACTGATCTCAAAAAATTTGCAAAACATGAAAGAGGAGAAAAACACATGAGAAATCTGTGCCTGGAGTAGGGAAAGGGGACAAGTACTCATTTAGTCTTTCTGCATAATTTGTCCATTATTACCTCTGTACAATTTTAAATACATTTCTAGAGCATGGAGATAATTTTCATCCAGGGAGAAACAGTTTGAGGAATGACTCCTGGCTCTGTGGGGAAAAATTCCTACTTATAATTTACTTAATTGATTGTATTTTCATATGTAGATGCAAATACATTACGGTTATTTATTTTTCATCACAGCTTTCACTGTTATTGTTGTTTGATATTTGGAAAAGTCCTCCTGGGAGACGAAACAGCACCGAGCTCGAGTGTGCTGCCGTGATATTAGGTGATTAATCCAAAGTTCTGGGACGAAGAGGAAGACTTTCAACGACCACAAACAACACCTCTTGGTTCCTGCAGTGACACAAGTCTCTTGAGGAACGGCTGATGCAGGGGACTGGGCTGTGGGACCCAGCCCTCTCCACCCCAGGCAGCACAACTCGCCCGCTCCGAGCGGCCACGAGGCAAAGGTCATTCAGAGCCTCGGATTTAATGCTCAGCCTCATTTATCAAACCCACAGCGTTTCGAGGAACACAGGCAGGGGGCTGTGGTTTTTTTTTTCACCCTGCGTGAATGCAGCAGTTCAGAGAGCTCCTCGTGCACTTCCAGATACTCAAGAAACGCTGAATAAAATCACAGAGATGCTTTTTAAAGTCCTGGCACGGGTCTCAAAATCTGCATTCCGAGATTTTAGACCATCATCGTCACATAGTAATTCTCTCATTACTATATATTAAGTAACAGCAATTCTGCCTTTGATACATTTCTCTCTGTATTGAGCCCATATTGAGAACATTTTTAAGTACACCTGCATTTTGTTTTGGTTTTGTTTTCTTTTTTTCTTAGTCCAGGCTTTCAAAGCAAAGTAGAAAGTTCATTTTTGTCTGTTACCACTGACTGCTTGCAAGTTGCTTTTCCAGGAGTACTTCATAAGGGCTACAGCTATTGCTCTCCAAACCAGATTGTCAAAGCTGACAACAAGAACACACTAACAAGGCAGCGAAGCTCCTGAGGCACTCAACTTCTTCAGGTCCCAGGAAATAAAATTACTTTTGCCCTACTCCTATGCTTTCTTTCTGGACTGCTCAGAAGGATCTCACACTGTCTCAAAGTGGGTGTTCAGAGCTGTTAGATACAACAAATCAAAACACAACCAACACTTGACAGCACAAGGCCACCTCCCCCACCCAAAGGAGAAAACCCACATAATTAAAAATCTTCCAGTTTAAATCCTGTGAATTTTCTGTGCTTTTGAATCGATGGAAAGAAAAAGATAATCTACAATACAATTGAGGGACAGGAGCTGTTAGGAACATTTTCTCTGATAAACCCTCCCACGGCTTAGATGGTGTGATAACAGAGAGCACAATTAGGATTAAACACGGCTTTTCAGAAAAGCTGGGATGAACTCAGGTTTAGGTAAAGCTTTCATCCATTTGATCATACAGACACCACTCTCAGGTGCTGGGATCACTGACACCAAACTGGCTGCACATGCTTACAACTGCCCTTCGACTGTGGGAAACTTTTCCTAGCAAGTATTTCCCCATCCATTATTATAGAAAGGTTTCACTGAAGGGAAAAAGAGAAAAACACAAAGCAAAATCCAAAGACAGATTATTAGTTCCTCTCGCCCCTACTGAACTGCTGGAAAACTTCTGCCACTGAGGTAGGAAGTCTCAAGACAAAATCAGTTCAACAGTAGGACCTGCAAACGGCTCCATCAGGCTTATTGAATCAGGTTACCCAAAAAAAGCACTTTGTGTGAAGTGCCTTGAAAACAGAGCAAATCAGAGTGAGCCTGTGCTGTAGCACATGCTGCCTGCCACCTTTTACACCCAAAATACAGGAAGAGGAATCTATTTCCTTCATACCACCACTAGAAGCCACGACAAAAAAGTACTCAGGGAGAGTTAAACTCGATTTAAGATTTTAATCTCAGGAATCAATAGTCTTGTTCGCCCGTAATGTGACAGAAAATTATTGCTTCAATCAAACGAGCCCCCATACAATTTTTTCTATTGGAAAAGCAAAAACTTTTTTTCTGATTTCCTACTAAGGAGATTGAGGTTGTGAAGGCCTTACAGAGGAAGATGATGGTTTCCCGTGCTTCACATCCACAAAGCCCCCTGCAAACCACAGAGCCCTTATACCAGAGAGGCAGGATCTGCTGTGCTGTGCCAGATGCTGGTGCAGTGCCCACCATCTCCCGTCTAAAGCCACCAGAAAACAAGAACTGCCCCGTGAAACACTGCAAACAAGCCCCTGTTCTGTTTCACACCTGATCTCCAGTTCAAATTTTTCATCAATACTGAATGGAGGGAAGAGGACTGCAGCCCTCAGGTTCTCATTATTTCCAAGTGCTTCAGAGCGCTTATAAATTAATAAATAAAAATCCTAAGTGAGGTCAAGTGGGGAAGCCTCTGCCCATCACTTCTTTTTTCCTGCCATCCATCAAGGACCTGCTGCTGTGTGAACATAACACCTGGAGCATCAGTTCCAGCTCTATTTTAACTAAAATCTCACAATAAGTAGCTGTAGGATGCAATGAAGCTACCTCCTAATTTCTTATCTAACATATATATCTTTCCCTCCAGCTTCTCAGGGACTGTTATTGCTGCTGAGGTCCAGGTCTCCATAGTTCTCAAAACTAAATCTAACACTCACACTGACAGCGTAAATTATGGGTTAAATAATAATACCAGTGAGAGGGGGAGGGAAGTGTTTCAGGAAGATGGGCTGACAGAAAGAAAAGCAAATTATCTTATATAATACAGACATGAAACATGCGTAGCAACTCATCTACATTCACCCTGAGCAGAATTACAAAACAAAGGGGAGATTCAATTAGAATGAAAAGCAATCAATCCAGATACACAACCATATGATTTCACCAGATTTGGGGGGG
>VYXB01007574.1:97221-208108 GCA_013397135.1 Pachyramphus minor
GGAAATAAGGATACAGAATAATTATCAGCTAAGTGGTCTAAGTAGAAATGTCCTGTACATCTATTACACGTCTTTACATTATCATTACATATCTCTTCAGTGGAGACAAGATGCATTGTCTTTCCCCCTGAATTAGACAGACTTGACCCCTCTGCAGACCAGGATGTTGCCCTGGGATGCATTGCCTTTCTCACTATGTGGAGGTACTGCTTTTATCTTACCAAAGTCAGGCACACAACTTGGAAGTGCAGTGATAAAGTGAGGTGGTAAAAATGTAAATACCAATGGTTTTTTTAATGCAATGCATTTAGATAAAATCCTACCTCATTTTGGAACTATATCTGCACAAATTTAAGTAAATCATAGCCTATTTCAGAACTGTACCTGTACTATAAGAAAGTTTACCAAAGAGTGTGTCACATTTCTCGTGCACATCTGTTGCAACAAATGTTTCCCGGTAAGTCATGTCTTAGTTATACCTCAGTATGTATGTGCAAAATTAAACTGATAAGGAAATTATATATTCATTCCCTATTCCTCTTCACAGTTAAACTATTCAAATTTCTCTTCCTTCCCATCTCAGAATCTTTGACTGCAGAATCTCCATGATAAGATTTGCTTCTAAGAAAATGGTTAATTTTGCTTCCCAGAACCTGAAACCTGGGGACAACACAACTGTGACTGTCTGAAGGACATCTTATCTCATTATTCTACATGAAGCTAAGTTGAAGTAGTGAGCAGATTCCTCTTACCTGTTTGTGAGCATGATCATAAGAGTTAATGTGATTGTCAAACTCCTGGTGTTTATAGTACTGCTTGTCACAGAGTTCACAGTAGAAGTTGGCTTTAAGATCTTCCAGGGCTTTTGCTATCGTGTTTTTCTTTCCAGCATAATCCTGGAGAGGGGGCGGGAAAAAGTAATTTTAGTTTTGTCTTTGATGCTGCAAATGGATTTTGCGCTCTGCAGTTAATCATATTTGTAAACATTTACACACCTCCGTAACTAAAAGCCTTCCCATATTTGCTGTGTTACACTGCACATATTTGCTGGATCTGCAGCAAGGCTGAAGATTTGCACACTTTAATTTGCTCTACAGTTGCCAGCTCCCCTTCGGGGCTCTGTCAGAGGCCAGAAGGATTTCCCCGGGCTCTGTCTAAACACAAATATTTATCACACTGAAGGCTATTTTCAAGTTAATTTCGATCCAAGCCTCACCGCTCAGTAATATACCCAAGCAGAATAAGCATGAAGATACAAACGGCAATAAGTTGGTTATCAGGCTTTTGCAAGAAAGTCTGCTTACTAAAGCAGAAAACGAAATTAAAGAAACCCTGTTGGGTCCTCTTGAACACCCCTGCCCATGAACCATGGGGAACACTCTCATAACTGAGATGTAACGAGCATCTTACTCACTTTGTATTTGTCATCCCACATTAGAAGGACACATCTCCGTTTATCAGGCATTAGCAAAAGCGTCACATACAACCTTGCTTATCACTTATGAGCAATTTATAGACAAGTAATATTTATTAATTTCCTAAATACGCTGACAGTAACATGGCCTGTTGTGAAAGAGCCTGGAAATGGTCTGTCATCTCAGATTAGTTTAGCACCAGTTAACCACTGAACATGTATAACCTCAGTGCAATGACTCCTGCTTTTGACAAGACTGTCTGGGGTGGAACCTCAGCCCAAAATCCCAAACACATCAAATATTGTTTAAGAAAATATTTGCTTTTTAAAGTTTCATCACTGTGAGTTCTCTGGAGGTGACCCTAAATTCCCCTTCTTTCTCTCTTACTCCTGGTTCAGTCAGATTAACATAAAAGTTGATGTTGTAATCAGAACACCCAAAACTGAGTTAATTTTTGGGGGAAAGCCCCTACCTGCTATCAGTTTTCACAGTTGACAGCTCCTAATTGGGGACTTTAAATTGGAAAATTTATGGTTATTGGATTAGAATATTTTCATAACAATAACATTTATTTAAAATAGAGGAATAGTAGTCATAGAATTATAATTATATCCACAAAGTACTTATTATTTAAAATAGTACTTTAATTCAGCAAACATTGTTGATTCATACTCAAACTGAGGTATTCCCTCACCAAAACTTTGCCCATTAAAAAAATCACAAAAATAATTTCAGAGTGGTGTTTTGAATACTGGCTGACTAAGGAATTCACACGTTCCTAACACTTCTCTAAAACTGTTTCATAAAGTATGTTTGGTTTAAATCCAAAGCAGGTTAGCATTTTATCACAAGATGCAGCAGTATTTTACACTTGGAAATACATTTATGCAGTATTGAAACTTAACCTGGAGACTCTGCCCTTAGTTCTTGGTATTAACTAGTAAAAAAACTATAGGTTTGAAACCACTTCAACTATTACCAAGATGCCTGTGTTTCCAGACTCACAGAATCACAGAATATGCTGAGTTCGAAGGGACCTACAAGGATCATCAAGTCCAGATCTTAGCCCTACACAGGATTAACCCCAGGAGTCACACCCTATGCCCAGAGAATCATCCAAATGCTTCTTTAACTCTCTCAGGCTTGGTGCTGTGCCCACTGCCCTGGGGAGCCTGTTCAGTGTCCAGCCACCCTCGGGGGGGAAGAACCTCTTTCCAGTATCCAACCTAAACCTCTCCTGACACAACTTCAGGACATTCCCTTGCATTGTGCCCCTGGTCCCCACAGATCAGTGCCTGCCCCTCCTCTTCCCCTCAGGAGGAAGTTGTAACTGCACTGAGATCTCCCCTCAGTCTCCTCTTCTCCAGCTGAACAAACCAAGTGCCCTCAGCTGCTGCTCATACGACTTCCCCTCAAGGCCCTTCACCATCTTTGTTTCCCTCCTTTGGATGGTCTCTGATAGCTGAATATCTCTCTTATGTTGCAGTGCCCAAAACTGCCACACTATTGCAGGTGAGGCCGCCCCAGGTCAGAGCAGAGCAGAGCAGGACAATCCCCTCCCTCAACAGCCTGGCAATGCTGTGCCTGATGCCCCCAGGACATGCTTGGCCCTCCTGGCTGCCAGGGCACTGCTGACTCATACTCAACTTCCTAGTAGTCCACAAAGGGATGATTCCTAATTTTCCAGCTTTAAACCACGAAAAAGAAAAATCAGAATCTGCAGGAATTATCAGAACCCTGAAATACTACATATATGACATTTGTGAAGGATGAGAGGCAACATGATGGGTTCTAAGACAAGAATAGTGAATAAATAATAATTTTTTACAAAGATCTCATGTCATCCTGTTGATCAACCCTTGAGCAAACTTTTACAAGGCTTATTAATGTCGAATAGTACCTTATGTAACTTCATTGGTGGTGTTCTTGATAAAAAGCACCATTTTTGAAACAATATACTTATTATATAGTGAAACTTGGCCTGAATGCAATTATATTTGACATGCCAATGCACCGTAACGAAGCAGGGACACTGGAACCCCACGAACAACTTTACTGCAAAGTAACAAAATTTCTTCAGGATCTTGGTGTTTCTATCCCTAAATTACTTCAGCTAGGGTTCTTCTGAGGGACAGGGCTAAATTTACATTACAATATCACATCACAGTTTCAAAGGCAAGTAAAAAAGGGCAACACATCATCTAAATCAGATGTGAGTAAGTAGGTGGAAACGAATAATGGAGTTCAAGCAAGGGGAAAAATGGGACTTTTAAATGACAAGAACCAAAAACATTTGGCAACATATCAATGGCTCCATTGGATCAGGTCAGTCTTTTCAACCTGTGTAAGATTTTATTCTGTATAAGGAAAGTGAGTCTTAACTAAGCACCATTCCCTTTGCTTTGCAGGTGCATTCTGCTAGTTTCACTTGTTGAATATTGGAAAAGGTCATAAACACTCATTTTTTATTCCCTTTGACTAGGTCACTCCTAATCATATATATCCCCTACCACACGGTCTCTCAGGTATTGTTTTCTGAATGACATAGTTCTAGTTTATCCAGTCATTCCTTATATCAGGGCCACTCATCACCTCTGCTTGTTCTTGTCACAGCCCCGAAAAAGAGACATGAGAACATGCTACACCACGGTGTCATGCTAGACTACAGTAATAGTCTCAATTTTCTACCCTCCTCCTCTTTGAATTTTTTAAAAAATCATGATAGAGCACAAAATCAACATGTTTATACAACTCCTCCATCATCTACATCCTTTGTTACTGTACAATATTTTGCTGGCAGGAGATGTTTCTATCCAGCTGCTAAACTCCACCTGATTTCAGAAAATTCCCATTTCTCCAATGACCATGAGCAAACATCAAGACTTCAGCTTACGTATTTCACATGTCCACACAAAAACTCCCTTAAGAAAACCCTTCATGGAGGGTGCTCGGGAGATTCCCCGTGGCCGTGGGATCCCTCCCGGGCTGTGTGAGCACTGAGTCAACTCTTTCTGCTCCTGGTTGGCATTGGGAGCCAAGGAAGGTCCAATTTCAAGGATGACTGGAGAATGGAAACAGGAGAATACAGGCTGCTGGTTCTCTGCCTGCTCTGTTATTTCTATTGATTTCTCTAGCTCTGTCAATTTTGATGTGGGATAACTGCCCAAAAACCGACAGCAAAAAATTACAGTCCCTGCACCTTGAGAGCAGCAGGCAATGGATTGCAAACAGAAATAACCTGGAAACTTATTGGAAAAGAAATATTCCTGGAGTAAAGCAGCAGCCAAAAAACTCACTTAAGCTGGTTAACTACGATCAAGTTTAGTTTCATTTTCATCAAGATTTGCAAACGGTCCTGGAAGTTTTAAAAGAACTTTGAATTATGATTCAGCTTGGTAATGAGACTAAGATCTGAGTGTCACTTAGTTTCATTATTTTTTTTTTCCTGAAAGGCTTATTATCTGAAAGCCTACAGCTATAATTCACTGTAGCTATTTTTCATAATTTATATGAAAGACGTCTAATAAACGATCCCATCTATCAGCTGGCTTTATTTCTCTAAATCCATCTTCTCCATCCTCCAAAGCCTTAAGCCTGGACAAATGCTACTGCAAACATCTGATAAATTGGATTAAGAGCTGGCTCCATCTGCAGAGGGGCTACCTGTCACTAACCAGACTGGATTTTCTACTCCCATTATATGAGAGAGAAAGAAAGAAGGAACATTAAACTCTTTACACAGATTACTTTGGAGAGCTGACTGGATGCCTCAGTCTAGGGGATATTTTTATGGAGTGCACTTCAGCCTCATACTTCTAGTGTCTGCAGAAAGGTCAGCTAGACAAAAAAAAAGAAGAAGAATGTGAAATTATAATACATTATCCGTCCATGGTGATTGTTAGTGTGAATATTCTTGCTTTATAATAAATGTGAGCTCCTTTTATTGCAGTAAGCTACTCTGCATTTACTGTAGACTTAAAAGGGTCAGGCCTGCAGTCACTGTAAAGTAAAATGTATTACAGAAATAAAGCCCTTCTTCAGGATAATTTACTGGTATAGTCATCCCAGAGAGGATTAGACTGCTGTGGTCTGATCCTCTCGATTAGAGCCCATTAGACCTGACAGATGTTCCAGTGTAACCTTGTTTCACAAAAAATATATAAAGCAATTTTTTTCTGTCCCAGTAACTAAAAAAAAAAAAAAAAAAAGGAAAATTGTATTTTGAATACTTTCAAAAAACTCAAAGTAATACTCTCAAATTGGAAAAACAATATATTAGCTATATTGATATGGAAGAACCAGCCTAAAAAAAAAAAAAAATCATCCACAACTTAAGAGCACACTTCCCTATAGTCAATTAACTGTGATATCCATGGGCACAATTAACAACAGATTCCTTAATTTCTGCTACATTTACTTGGTATTTTAAAGACAGTACAAAGAAGCAGATTTTGTGGAATAAAAGGTACAACTTGCTCCCATCTCCTCTGTTATCAATCTTGGTATTACTTGGTATATACTTGGTATATATATATAACTAAAATATCTTTGCATGGCACTTTTTCTTCTCATGTAAGCAGTCTATACATCATCCACCGACACACTTGGAGGAATAAATAAAAAAATAGAATACATAAATAATATTAATACACTGTAGTAACAAATCAAATTATTTATAAGTTTTCTGTCCTTATCAAGGCAGGGAGACCAAAGCAGAAGGCAATTAGATATGTTGATCATTCATTTCCAGTTTCACAGCAAGGAAACTGATGACTGACCGGGGAAAACAAATACCGAGAACATTGTCAGGTCTTTTTGTTTCCCTTACCCAAAACTTTCCCATTAGCTGTGAGACACAATATCAAACTACAGCTCATGAGGCCATGAACACCAGATGCTGTTTTCTTGATCCCTTCTGACATTCTTCTTTTGGGTAAAGGTCCTTCCACCAGCAACGACCCCGCTGTTTTCTCCACACTGGATGAGGATGGGGCCAAGGAAGGAGTGAGACCCTGAAAATGCCCATGTTAACTGAACATCAGAGGCTGAAAAACCTCACCTTACTTTTATTTTCCCTTCAAGACTACCTGCAGACACCCAGCTCCAACCACAGCACTTACTACATACAAGAGAGCTAATCAGTATTCTGTGGAAAGTGCATACTTGAAAATGCTATTGAAGACATGCAAATTATTATAAAACTGGCTTCTCAACTTCTCAATAAACCCACAGACAGTATTTCATGTTTAGATAAACACCCCAGCACTAGGGTAAATAATATGGTGAAATTAGAACAAAACAGCAAAATTTATTCCCATTGGAGCTGTTTCCTTCCTGAAGTCATCCTGATTTTTTCTGTGACACCAAATTTGTTACCCATACACCTACTAAAGCAAACAGCTGAATCCCCCACTCCCTGCACTAAATAGAGCAAGACAGATGCTAACAGGGCAAAAGCTGACTCAGTGCAGAACAAAGCAATGCAAAACAGTGCCCTGCAATGGAGAGACTGAACTAACTTGAGGGGAAGCTTATATGATGAGCTAGCAATTCGTTATCAGATTTGTCTGTCTCATTAACTTACTTAAAGCACTTATACTGCATAATTACTTTTAACTGGGACTCATAAAATCACTTGATGGGGGGTTTTTTGCCATTAAAACTGTTGGGTGTGAGTCTATGGAATTATTTATTTATCCTAATGCCTTAAAAAACCTGCTTGCAGGCAGAGCATGCACTTAAAAGGTGAGGATGCTGGCCACAAATTTTTGCTTGGATGTTGTATTAAGAAGGAGCCCTTTATCAGTGCTCATAAGAAAACACAGCTCGAGGTATATTGGAGAAGAATTTATCAACCCCATCTCTACCACTAATCTTTTGACGTACGGACAAAGCAGAACTGAAGAAAGCTTTGCTGTAGAAAAGAAAGAAGGTTTAGCTCTAGATAATATCTGCTTCACTCAGTGTTCATCACTGCTTAGTGATAAGCAAAGGAAGAAGAAGCCTGGTATTAATCCCCTTTATTCCTCAACGTTAAATAGTCCAGTCACATACTTTAATTAGAGCAGAATTTTGATTTTAAAACATCCTCGAGGCTTAAAACATTTTGGCTTCTAATTTCCTTATAGCAGGCTTGTAAACATCTAAAGATTTTCATAGCTACTTAATGCAATTCCATTGACAGGTAAGTGCCTAATGTAATTAGAGTCTTCAGAAAAATCAAGTCTTTTCTGTTTGATCCTTCCAGCGACACACTGAACCAAATGAAGTGCCTTTTAACCCTGCAGAACTCATGGCCCTGGAGATGGAAAGTCCCTCTCCAGCATGAGAACTGAGCACTGGAACAGATGTCAGTGTTGGTGCCTGGCAGCTCTCAATGCCAGGGTCACGGCCACAGCTTTCATCAGCGTTTCAGGACCCGAGGAAGGGCAAAGGACGGGGTGAGGGTGACTTGTTTATTTATTCCACTGCAGGTTAACTGACTGCCAATTAACTGGTTGCTATTAATTTGTGTTAAAAAGTTTCTCTAGAGCTCTTGAAGCTTTAACATGTTGGTGAAGTTAGTTTTTGGTCTAATAAAAAATTGCCGGTCAAGTTGGCCATGGCATCAGGGACATGGGAAAATTGGACCTCATCTTATTAAATATAATTAATTTTGAGCATGTGATTTACCTAGGGGACAACTTCCACGTGAAATTTTGCTTATCTGCATTTTCAGGATGACAGGTTTTGTTGGTTATTGTGTTCAGTTTTCTTAGCTTTGTCTTCTGTACTTGACTGTTATAATTTTCTTTTCTGCAAGATTTTCACATGATCCTCTATAATGATTTTCCTTTTTTTTTTTACTAAGCTTTCAAAACAGTTTTTCTTTTTTGTCTCCATTCTTCTTTTGCTTGTATCTTTTTTAAAAAGTTGGGGTTTTTTTAAGGAAAGCCAAAGGGAATATAATAAAACTCGATTTAAAATAAAGATGTTTCTGTCCCATTTTGTTCCCCTCAGAAACACAACTTCTCCATGACTGGTTAAAACTGCAATCTGTTCTACTTCTAAAAAAAAAAAAATTTGAAATATTGTTTTTTAAACATAAATCAATGTCTCCAAAATGTAAGCACTATATTTGCCCTATTGAGGAAGTTTCAAGCTGTATTTTAAATTCAAAAGAGGTTGACTATGTTTTCACAGCCAGTGTGTTTGTTGAGAGTTCCTGAAGGTCACATGGTGCCCACTGAAGTCAGTGCTCCTGGAAATCCCGACAGCAGGCTCAGTGGTTTTTCTTAACCGACCCTTTTACTGATTCCATTCTACTGTGGCTTTCCAGACCATTAAATCTTTTCATGCATATCTACTATCCTGTTATAGCTTCAGGGACCCATCACAACCAGCCTTACATTATGTGCTTTGAAGTTATGTGCCACGAGCACTTAACCACCCAGCCATGGAGGAAGAGACCTCAGATCTGGGCCAGGTCTGAAACTCTCCAAGGCAGGTTTGTGTGCCTACCCAACGAGTCCTGGACACAGATAGGAAATGATTCCAGCTGCAAACCAGAAGAACAGTCTATTCTAGTAGGTAGCTGATGGTCTGTATCCGTTTATCCCACTGGATATGTCCTACGCAGACATCTGGTTATTAAATGAGCACATTGTGTAGGGCTGATACTTTAATTTTAGTTAAAAAATCCCCACATCACAACATCAAACCCCAAAACCCACTAGGAATTATTCTCCCAGACTCCTTCAGTTGTCTGATTATGAATATGCATGAGCTTATGATTTGCATTATGACGCAATAGGATGCAGTAAATATTTATTTTCCTGAAATTAATCTTCAGCGTTATCACAGTCAGAGAAAGACTTCATCTGAAGAAAAAAAGAAAAGTTGGGAAAAACTCATTTCATTTGGCATCTTTAAATAATGCAAATAAATAGGCTCAGAAGCCCTGAGAAAAAGTTTGTCCTAAAGGGAAATGGGATTAAGTTTAAATTTGCCATAGAGACCACCCCTTGAAAAACAAATCTTTCTAAAGGTTTATTCTCTTCTTAGACTGACTCCAAATCCTCTTCACAAGCAGTATTCGAATGCAGTGAAGGTGCTTGCTCTGAGTGAAACGACAGCAACACCACCAAGGCAAACACAACCGTAAGGATGGAGTTTGGCAAGTGCACAAAGAGATTTTGGAGATCCTCTTCTTTCATTTCTGAGATTGTTTTTTAAGCTGCCTGTTTCCATCTTGGGTTGGGGGAGGAAATTTTCACAGTGGAGCCAGGCTGCTCTCCTGAGGCTGAGCTTTGCTTGTGTGAGGGCCGAGAAGGGTCCCTACCATGGCACAGTAGCCCCTGCTTGTCTTGTAAAACCCTTGGGGGTGCAGAAGCAGAGCTCATGGGCTGCTAGAGAGGGAGGTGGGCTTTACTTCCTCCAAGTAAAGCCTGGGTGAATGGACACCAGAGCCCCTCTGTTCTTTGCAAGCTGTCCTTTCACTGGCCTTGCTGTGAGCAGTGGATGTTCTGCTGCCCACTACTGGTGGTCAGAGATGGAATTACAAATCATTGTACAACTTCCCTCGGGTTATAACCTGGAATGCCTTGCGTTTTTCTCCACAAAGCTGGGATACTGCGTGCACACCCAGGCAGAGGCTGGTGAGCCACACGAGTAGCAGTAGACAGAGACTGTTTCTCATTCCTGCATTTCCCCGCACGTGGGAGATCTACAAGCTGAAACTGGTGGTAATAAAGTCAACTCCAGAAACAAGAGAAGCTGCAACGGAATTAGAGACTGTAAAGTGAAAACATTACACACGTCACCTTTCTGTGTTTTCAGAAAGCAGTCTCTAGCATAAGTCCACAATCATTTTGTGCCTTTAAGTTTTGATTTGCTGTCATGTTTGTGTTTCTTCCCTGATAGCTACAGCAAGTATAGCAGCCCTGAATAACCAAGGTATTTGTGTACCACTTCCTACCTCCTCAGAGTGGGTGATCCCTGAAGGGAGAGAGAAAAGGAAATAATAATGACACAAGAAGATTTTACGTTTGGTAGCCAACAAAAGTTTTTTGGTAAGTTGGGTTGAATTGTTAGGACTGTTTTCCCCTATAGCAACCAGATTGCTGTGTTTTTAAAATCTCTTTTTGTCATGATGCACCCTGATGTTTCCCCCCCAAGCCTGGCTGGTGGGAGGGATAAGGGTAGCCTGGGATATGTGTATTTTATTTGGGGTTATATGTTGTTATTAAGTAAGCAAAGACTCTTTGAAGTGCTGCACCTCACCATGGAAGAGTGCTGTCCCCGGATGAAAGTGAGGAAAGTGTGCCAGCCTTTGCAACAGGCAGACTGAGTTCCTGATCTCTTTCCCTGTATGCTGGTTCCCTGCAGTTTTTAGGACTCACAGGGTGGGAAATGGTGATTTGCATGGAGTGGAGTTTCAGTAGTGACTTAACTCCTGGTTTTTCGCTTATTGATACAACAGTTGCACAGTGTGTGCTTTCTTCTCTCTTCTGTACGTTTTTTCCTTCTGTCAGCTCTGTTCTCAGTGCTGCCACTACAAGAAGAGAGTCACAACCCTTGGAGGGGCATGCGAGAGACCAGATTTATGTGTCACTACATGCGTTAATTATTGGGTCAGATCAACCACCTTGGGGGGGGATATAACTATTTTTCTCTCCTCTCTTTCTCTTTTTACTCCTTTCTTCTCTTAATCTTTCTTTGCTTCCCTTAGTCTTTTCTTTCTCTTGTGCATGACTTAAAACCAGTGGGTTGTATTTCGCTAAACTGGTGGTTGGTGTTTGCTGGGCACTCTTTTGGAACCCTCTCCTTGGTTGTATGTTACTCCTGTAAAAACCTTTTGCCAAAACACCTATTTCCTCACTAAATTATAAGAAGTTCTCCTGGGGAAAAGTCCGTCTTAATTGCACTCTTAAAACCCAGACACAAGACCTTTGACATGAGATGGGCCTGCTCTTTGTTCTCTCTGAAAACCTAGTAAAAAATACTGCAAACATTTGAATGGGCCTATGTGAAAAAAACAAAACACAACAAACAAACCAACATGAAGAGGAAAAAAATATATTGGATTAAGTGCAGCTGGTGCAGAAATACTAAATACAGTAGCCAAGGACCCAGGGCAAATATCTTTTCCCAATTACTTTTAGTGAGGTTTGTTTTTTTTTTTTTTACTTTTTATCTGTGTGAGGAACAAACGCAGATGGAGCATTTGCCATTGCTGTGACACTCACCTGTATAAAAAGTTATTGGAATAGATGCAACTGAGGAGAATAGCTCCTGTAGGTGGATGATAATACCTGAGTTTTGAAGACTTCAGGCCGTAAAATTGGGTAGTTGACAGTCAATAGTTTCAATGACAGCGAAAGACAGCAGGAGCTTAACAGAAAATGACACTTAAGGTTCCTCAATGCCCAAAAGCCACTTCCTGGCCACAGGGGAGAAGGAAAGCCTTTGGCTGATTTGGTGCTTTTCACTCCTGTGTTATAAAATGAGGAGAAAATAAAGTACTGTGGTGCAGCCATGTGTCCACATACACGGCTGGGCAAACATTTCTGAAGTGGACGGCGTGAGATACGGAAAAGGCATGAGAAAGCATTTTTATTGATCTGTTTGCTGTCTACCTAACCAGGGAAGCGTTCAGTAACAGTCAGCCCTGCGAGGAGGGCAGCCAACCTCAAATGTCTGCTGTCCAGCACCTGTGCAAGAGCTGATGGTGAATACCTCAAACTGGGTGGGGATTACCAGCAATGCCATCGCCAAGGAGACTCCTAGAACAGCAGCAGGACTCTGGCTGTGCTGGCAGATGAGCACACACAGAGAGGAAGCATCATCCAGCTCTGCCCATAACCATGAGCTGCGTTCTGAGGGATGCAGAGAGAATGAGCCACATCCACGAAATAGTCAAAGTTTCCTTGAAAACATCATACTTAGGCTCAAACATTAGCATGAGTGATACATTTAGACTCAGCCCTGGTCATGCTAGTCCATTTTCTGTTCCTGCTAGTCCATTTTCTGTTCCTGCTTTCTGCACAGACCACTGTCAAAAATCCCCAAAGCTGAGAAGAAAATCCAGGGAATGACAACTTGCCATAGTGTCAGCTAAAGAAATTGGGTTTTAAATGCGTTTTCAATATGCACTGACAAAAGCTCAGGACCAGACTAGAGCCTGAGATGTGACTTAAGTTTCAAGGGGCCGTTTCTGCCCATCTGTCACAACTGCAGTGCTCAGAACAGCTACCAGAGAGGGAGACACTAAGCCACAAAGCCTGTGTGAGCAGAGCTAATACACTTGTCTCAACCTTCCTACTAACAGAGACCCTGCAAAATCCATCAGGTCCAGTTTGAAACTCCAGCATGAAAAGGATACTCTGTATGTCACTGACCATTTCTGTTAGAGAAGTGCCTACAGGTTCCAACTGCTTAAAGGGACTCTGAACAGAGTAGAAAAGACAGTTTTGGAGTCCCCAGAAGTTGAAATGATACTTTACTTTACAATGGTACTTTTACCTCATCCTCAATAGCATGGCCCCTCCTCAGTGCCCTGCTACCACTCATCAGTGCCAGCACACTTGTTTGCAGGAGCATGCATTTATTTAGTCCAACATGTTGATTTAGGTTAAAAAGAGGAGGGAAGAAATATGCTTACTTAAAGCCTGAATCCATTCACACATGCAGTTAAACTCCACCATGCCAGAACAAACAGCAGAGAGGTTGCATGAGACATAGGACAACTGAGAGAGATGTCCAAGAGTGACCAATTTTATTACAGAGGAACCAAAGCCAACAGTAAAACCCTAAGGTCCAGAAGACACTAGTGCAATGACCAAAACGAAACCTGAAGCCTCCTAATGTCATTTGCTCCATCTGAAAGACACCTGGTACTTTCAGGTTTTTATAAAACTACAGATCCAAAGATCTTAATTTAGCCTTTCTGAAGCTGTTGCTAAATGGCTGTGAACTGCTCACCAGTTACAGAAGAAGAATGACATCGAGCCTCAAGGATGTGCTGATACAACTCAAAAAAAAAAGACTGGAAAGGAAATATAATGGCACAACACACTAGATAGAAATGTAAACTCAGGAAATGCCAGCATTAATGGTGAGCTCAAGGCATTCAGTAACAGAAAACTATTTTTTTGCATACAAATGCTTCATATTCCTGGATTATTCAGTTCCTGCTTAGCCCTAAGCAATCTCTGCCCAGCCAAAAGTTTACCCTTTTTGCCTGAAAGAAATTCCAGCTGCCCTTAAGAGACAAACAGGAGACAAATGCTGCACACCGTGGTAACTGTTGGATGCACAACAGGCTTTCCAGCAGGAACCATCAGTGGAAGGTATGCAAAATTAGCATTTCTGAACCTGCTAATCATTTTTGTTACAAGCCAAGAGTATCTGCAACATTGCTGATAAACGACTCAGATGGACAGTACCCCAGCTTAGCTACAGTTAGTAGTAAACCAACAACATTTTATATCAACAAAATATGGCTACTTAGAAACAAAAGAACTGATAGTCTGGATACAAAGCGTTTAAAGGCCTACTTAAAAAACTGGTCATAAGTATACATTCATGAATAGCATCCTCACACTGTGGTCCATTTTCCACTTCCTTTAGACTCTCCATCGAGATATACATAAACTCTTGAGCTCTTTGCTTCTCTGTTAATTTGGACTGACATGGCTTTGCCATTTCATGCACACACGTGAATTAACATGTACACACACAAAGTGTGTCAGCACACACCTAAGTTTGGAAAGCATACCTGTAATTAACAATATGGATTTGGAAAACTTATCAGTCTAGGTGCAATTTTACAAAGGAATGACCCATAAAACCACCAAAATTTGACAAAACCAGTGATAGAATAAAATGTCAGCAAAGAAGAAAGCCCTAAGTCTAAACTCAAGGAGATTTTAATTTTGACCTTACCAGAAAGAAGTATCATGATTGTCTTTTCTGCTCTGGGCATTTTTTTTGGTGGAAAAAAGGGCAGAGAAGTGGTGAGAGCTGGAGGTCGTAATGCTGGTACCAGCACACCCAGTGCTCTGCTCCCCCACCAGTTGCTGCCTGTCACAGTGAAGGCATAGACATCTCTTCTGCATCAATAATCCTGTGGTATTTTAAAACACATTAATCTAGCACAGGTTTATCAAACAAAAACCTACGTACTAACATCTTGCTTCTTAAAACTGTGCTAATGATTAGAAGGAATTCTCCTGTTCATTATTTTTACGTATTTATTATACGTGCTGTAAATATCCAGTGAAAAAATAACACAAACTGAATTCCATCATATGGCAAAATACTTCATGAAGATTAAGTGAGATGAAAGTATTTTAACTACTCCAGACAAGCAATTTATTTCTTCCAAACAGGGTGCAAAGGCACTCACGCTGAAGTTTCGTGTCAAGTTGTTGGCAGGAGGTGTTAAATGAAGACAAAGCACTCAGGGGTTTTTGTTCCAGTTTCATCCACAACAGTGCCAACGAAGCTTTTACGGATGCACATTTAAAGTACTGCTGCATCAAAGTTTTTGGTGTGTATTTTGGTCCCCTTCGCGAGGCAACTTCCACGAGCAAACGTTTAAAATGACGCGCTTAAATGCACACATCCGCACGTGTAAAAATAAAACAGCTCCACTTATCATCACCAGCCTCGTTTTTAGGAGCAGCTCTTCCAAACAACCGGATCTACAGGAGCGCATTAAACCGAGTAACGACCGTGCCCCTGCGGACAATGAGACTGTGCTGATGGCAGCAGAGCCCGCTCAGCTTTCGTAATGTGAGTCAGCAACTGCTCTGTGATATCTTTAATTTGGTACAAGCCAAATCCTCTTAAGAGCGCCCGCTGGAATCCGAAAGGTCAGGCGGGAAAGTGGCAGAAAATCAATACTGACGGCTCCTGTCACCCTCCACAATCTATACAGCTCCTTCTAAGCCAAATTGCTTCTTTCTAATCTTTCTAATATTTGGCTGCTCGAGTCTTGCTTATGTAACAATAAAAAAAAAAAAGAGGGAAATAATAAAATAATTACTTTCCTGAAGAGAGAAAGTTGTAATTTTTAGCATCGAAAAGCAGAGCAAAGCTGGTTGTTGGTTGGGGTTTGTGCAGGTATGACTGTGAGCAAAGTTGCATTTTCATACAGAGACTGTCCAAAGTCACAACAAAATGACTGACTGCGTTCCTGTATCAGCTACAACACTTTTGAGGTGGGTTAGCTCAAAATTTATTTATATTTATACCCATTTGTCTTTCTTAGAGCTCTTCAGAAAGTACAGTTCCCCTATTTCCATGTTTATGAGGGTTAATATCAAAAGGCAGTGAAATAAAAATGCCAGAAGGCTTTAGATCAAGTTTTAAAAATGGTTTCCTTGCCTACTGTATTTTGATTATGAATAAGTACCAGCCCTAATAATCAATACATGCAACATGGAGAAAAAAACATTAATTTTTCAAGGAAAGGATTTAAATATAAAGCAAAGGTCATTCTAATCTAAACAAGAATAAAAGTAAAATAAATTATTATCCCTTTAATTTTGACAGGAAAATTTACCAGGTGCTGCAGCTGAGAGCAACCTTCTCTTATAAAAAATGCCTTATAAAAAAGTCTGTAGAAAACCCACAGACTTTAGCAGGCAGGGAATAACAATTTGCATCCTCAGAGAGAAGGCTGAAGACACATAGGAAAGAATCAATGCTCAGCAGTATCCTCCTTTTATTTGGAGTCTTTCCTCAAGAATGTGAGACACAGCTGTGGATTATAATAATTTTTTCTGCATCCTGAATTTGTGAGGTTTTTCAAACATTCTTCCACGCTTTCTCCTCATTATCCACGAGACATGATGTTCCCCAATTACAGCTCTAGCCAACCCCCCACCTACACAGCTCCTGGCCTCCAGGTCAGCCCCAGACCCCTGGCTGACCAAGTGCCTTCCTGACACATATATGCTCTACATATAGACTGCATCCTTTGAGGAAATACCTTACCAAGGGTGGTGCGTGTCAAATTATTGCTGTGAGTAACAGCTCCTGGGAAAGGGGTCAGAAGAAGTGAAAGTTCTCATTCCTTTCTCTTTCTGAGGCCCAAGTGTTGAACTTCTGCTTTAAATGGCAATTCAGCCACTGAACACATGGTTTTTAATGTTCACCTTGCACACTTAATTTTAAAAGCAGTGAGAATAGAACAATTTAATAGACATTCATTGACCTTTTAAAAAGCTTTCCTGCACCACCTTCTCTCATAAGATATTTACTAGCATGAAGCTTTTTCTTTTTCCATTAAAAACACTTTTCCCCCTGCCTACTTGGTGCTAATCACAGCGGTTTTTATGCCACACAAATAAGTAGGAAATAAAACATTTTTAAATATAATTTAAAAGCAATAGAGTTACAAAGAGAAGCAGTAGACCAAACGGTTCAACAGTTCACTTTACATCCAAGCAAAAATGCTAATTCTAAATGCCTGCTTGAATCGTCTCAGGGCTCGCTGGTTCTAGTATTAGTTGCTTCAGTCTTTATTTTGGGCAGCTGATCCCTTCAGAAGGACAGACAGAGGAGGTCAGAGAAGAGCTGATTCCCAGCAGATGCCATCCCACATCCGAGTAACTGAGCCCACCAGCCCATCCACTACACCCAAGGGCCTCAGCACCGGGGAAACAATATCTAATCCCTTCCAAACAGTCAGGTCATGAGTTAGGAGAAGATCATAGCTTGTCACGTTAATGGGATTAGCAGAAGATTCTGCTGGTGGCAGGGAGCCACTAAGCCACACTGGGAGAAGCTCCCAGCAGAAAGACAGGTCCACAGCTGGTGCCTGTGGCAAGCAAACACTGACATTATTAAAATAATTTTTTTTCTGTGTATCTTCTGAAATCATGGAATGCAAATTCAAGCACATCTCCAACACAATCTCCAGTTTTAGGTAGCAGGACCCAGCTAGTCATGTTCTTGAGAAAAGACTTAATAACATCTGCTTTCCAACGAAACAAAGCATTCCCTTGCTCAGCTCAAAATCTTTCTTTTATTGAAAAGCTTCTCCTCTGGGTTTTTTATGATGATTTTTTGGTTCGGGTTCCTACCTCTGGAACATCAAAATATTTTAAAAAAACCCCTCTAATTATCTAACTAAATTTGGTTATGACAATGAAACTTTAGACTTTCAAGTCTTTGGTCTCTCTCCAAGAAGTGACACACATATACAGGATTTCATATACGTATACACACATCTCTACTTCCGGTTTTTCATTTGATTGATTCTCGGTTTCCCCACACTGAAACAGGTTGAGCTTTGGGGAATAACTTTTGAACAGAGGATCACAGATTATATGTTGGCATTTATTAATGCCAGAACTTTCCTGCAGCCCTCACACATATTAACCACCAGCAAACCAGCTCTGCTGTTGCACAGGAGGAGCAGAAGGCAAACCTATGCTATTGTACTTTTTTTCCAGCTAGAGGAAAGTAGCTCTTTATCTGTGGCTGAAGATATTGGCTTTATATGAGCAGAAAGGTGACACCAGTATCATCACTGGGTAAGATCGATGGAAAAGGCGAAGAAGTCAAACAATCCCACCTAAATACAAGAGGACCACATTAAAGCCACTGTAAAACCAGATAACACTGATTTGATTGAACAGCAGAGAAAATGTGATGTGAGGGGCTAACACTTCATTAACCAAGTTAAACCTGTGCTTTTCAAATTTGATTATCTACATAACTAGCTGGAAACACAATGCCATTACAGAAAGAGGTGTACAGGATCTCTCCAGTGCAAATTAAAAGCAAATGTCGATCACTTGATGTAAAAGCAAACACCTCTGTGAAATACAACTTTATTGAACAATAAATTCAACTGAGAATTTGCTTATTATTTTACAATTAAAGCATGTTGCATTACACACACAGAGCTACATACTCTGAGAAAGTATTCATTACAAAAGCAGTCATGCTTCAGTGACAGCAATTATCATCTTGCACTTGGTAAATGCCACACAAAATGAGACTTGCTTCAGATGGTTTTATTTCAGCCCACCTGACCTGAATCAAACTAATGATGTATTGCAAAAGCTACACTTATGCAACAGCCAACACCACTAGTTGATTACCGTGTGGTAATCACCGTGTTTTAGTACGAAAACAGCAGCGTCAATGCAAATAGCAACTTTGATTTTACCTTTATTTAAAAAAGAAATCATCCATGCCCGCAGCTATCAGAGAAAAGCAGTTTTAGAGATCTCATTTCAACTGGTGCAGTTTAGCATCATTTTAAAGACTGTGTTTCAGGCTGAACTTACTCTAGGTTTGTAACACTGAGTTAAAGATATTAGCAAGAGTTGATTATAAGTGATACCTCTGGGATGAGGTGATTTCCTTATTTAAAGTGTGTAGATGCCAACAGTAACAGTACCTAGAAAAATGGTTTGAGCCTGCGTGTATTTAAGGGTACTCTCGTGTGTATTTAAGCCTCCAGTATTCATGCTGAAGCAATGGCTCTCAGCAGATCCTTGCCACCTGATTCAGCTGTTTAGGTTACAGGTTGCAAAAAAGCCTTTCCCTAAAAACAGGGTGGGAGAGTCAGGGGATGGCCATGCCCAGGAAGCCAGCCACTTTTTCTGTCAAGGTTTTAAAAGAGCCCCAAGCTGCAGCTCTTTTATGGAATGACAAGAGAAAACAAACCTGTGAATGAGAGGCTGAGTGGCTGCCAAAACCCACCTGCAAACCAGCATTTACTTCCCCGCTAATTAAAAGCACAAAGCCCAACTGCCTTCCCGGGGCTTGCACATGGGTGGGCTCTCAGGTAGCTTTTCTGAAGCACTAACCAACTGAAGGAAGGAGTTTTCTGGCAATTTTTCTTCCCTCATTTCACACTTGTTTCTGAAGTCCATCGAAGCTGATTCTTCCCTGACTTTTATAGACAGGCAATAGGGGAGAACTACGGGCTGTTCTCTCAGCTGCCTCCTATTTCAGCGGTTTGGCTGAGCACAGATTCAGTTCATTTCGAATGGCAAAGAATAGAAGAGAACAGGCTGAGTTGGGAAAGAAAAGCACTGATAAACGACAGATACTGACAACACTTTCTTCAGCACCTAATAGCAGATGTGATCAAGACTGATAAGAACTGTAATATTTAAAAGCAGAAAAAACCTCTAACCTCCACATCAGACTTTTCTTCTCAGCTCTCTGTGTATGAAATTCTGTCTAGGAGTTCATATAGCATTTATGTTGGGAAGCAAATATTTTCTAAATTACATAATCTAACCTAGAGAACCAGTCTCTCAGGTAAAGTTTAGATATTAGAGTTCACCAGTAAAGATGTGAAAGTTTAGTTTCAGGCAAATACAGATTATAACCCCATTTTCAAGTACAATTTGTGGCTCACTTCTTAGTCTATACATGAAGGAAGTATCTGGAGCAAAACATTAAATTTCTAAAAGACTGCCCAGCCCTAATATGGAAGCAGCTTTTTGGCCAACACTACTGCCCTCAACATAATGCTCAAAAAAATAACTTGGCTTTCTGAAGACAACCTTTAGACCCAATGTGTGGCCCCTTTTGTTGCTTAAAATGTGATATTACATATTTGGGACAATAGCTGCAGTTTTGGGAGCATTAAGATTACATACAAATATGGCACCAGGCTACACTCAGTCAAAAGCTACAACTGTAAAACCAGTAAATTCAGTCAATAAATAGCAGAGCTTTGCAATCCATTCCTACACAGCTCTCCTTGGTCTGCAAGTTCAGATCAATAATCAGCTGGCTGAAAACTTATCTCCTCCCCGTGTTTTTTCCCCTCTGTTCCCCTGGCACCACATGTGCCTTTTATACCTTAGCTGCAAAGAAACCAGGAGTTTCGATATTAGACTGCAATGCAGCTCAAAATCAGTGCAGCAAGCAATTTAGATCTGATCATGCTGCTGTCCCACTCCATTTGATGTATTTGACCTCAGTAAGAAACAAGGCAACAGGCCACTGTCTTTAACAGTGGCATTGATGAAATAAGGAGGACCTGGCTGCTCCAAAATGCATCAGGGTCAAGAGCTGTGGATGAGACTGATGCACATAATCAGCTTTGGGCTGTTTGCCTCAGACAACTACACTCATTCTTAAGGAATTGCTGCTCACCTTGGTCATTTATTCAGAATTCATATGTCTAATCAAAGCTTAAGAGAGACTGAGCAAGCGTCTTTGAAAGCTTTATCTAAATGAACAGTTTACTATAAGAACATCTATAACTCCAAAGCAAACAGGTTTTGAGATGCTTCATGACTTTCAAATTATAGCTGATAGAGTCAAACTTGAGAAGGTAAAATTAAGTGGCAAAACCAAATGGAAAATTTGTTATCCCTTATTTCTCCTTTTCTCAAGACTTCTGAGAAGCAGCATCGCAAAGAGAAGTCCAGGAGATGCCACGTTCACCTGCATCTGGCTCCTGCACCAGAAAGGTGCTGGGAGTCAACAGGCATCTCAACATGTAACCAGATTCCCACCAATGAAATGTCAAAAGGCACTGAGGAACCCAGAGAGCCCTCCTGCACCCACCCACCAACACACCTGCCACTCTCCTCTGAAACATGTACTCAAAAGGGAATCTGAACTGTTTCTCATACGTGAATTCACACAACCAAACACGCCATACCAGCTCAAAGCTCTTTTATTGGCACTGGTGCTCTGCCTATTGTTTCCCAAACAACTTCCAACTCTGCTAGTTGGCTTTTGCAGTTTATGTGACTTCCTAGATACAAGTAATGTAAGTGGAGTTTGAGTCCAATGAAAAAAACATAGCACAGCTTAGAGTGACCAAATGGTTTGGGTAGGAAGGGACCTTAAAGATCATCTCATTGAAACCCTCTACCACGGGCAGGAACACCTTCCACAAGGCCAGATTTCTTTTTCCTTCCTTCCAAAGAAGATGGGCAAAATTTTTCCGTTGTTTGCTTCTACATAATTATAATCTTCACACGATTTTTATATTGGAATGAAGCTTTGTATCAGCTGAGAGATAAAGGGAAAATTTTATTTCTGACAGCTACTGAATCAGCTTTCCTAAATGGATGTCATATGGCAAATGCTAAAATTCACGGTGGGCTGCCTTTTTCTGAGATTTTATAAGTAAAGTGTGCTCCTTCAGTCACTTCCTTCATGACAGTAATTTACATCTATATTGATGTAACGGGGGAAGGCCAGTAAGGTCCAGCCACTGGGATTGGGACTGTACAAATACATAGGAAAGGACAGTTTGCCTTGTAGAGCGAGATCCCAAAACCAACCACAAGATTTCCAGTGAAAAACTGACAGCAATCTTCAGGTGTGTGGTGATGTAATAGTGAAGTAACCAATCTGAACATTTTCTCAAAAAATGTTCTGCTCTGAGTTAATTACAGTAGCACATCACAGTAGGGAGAGCAGCCAGAATAATTTGTTTGGATGAGGGGGCATATCAATAATTTTTATATATATTTGTTAACTAGTTTTAAATAGAAACAACCCAGAATTGAGTAAGAAATTCCTGGAGAGGTGAAATTCTTCTATGCAAAAAGGAATGTGTGTTGGCACGTCAGATTTCCTTGTGAGAAATGTACAGTTAATAATTAGAATAGTTCTACTATGAAGCCTCATGGAAAAAATGAATGCCTTTGGTTAAAGGAATAGTATCTCAATAAAAAAATAAAAATAATATTAAAAAAATACAGAAAGTACAGAGAGACGGAATTAAATATTTCTCACTCTTCAGGATCCCTAAATGTATTCTCCTCCCAGACCAACCCACTGGCAAGTAGGGAGACATGAAATAAATAGAGGTGTTATTACAATAGCTAAATACTTCCCTACAGGACAAAGTGCCTGAATTTCCCACTGTGCTTGTAGCTCTAATAACATTGTTAATGGCAGTGTTAATGAATGTAATGTCAGCTTCCCTTTTTCCAAACAAACACTTCACAAATCTACAGCGCCCAATGCCAGCAACTTCCTTGGCCAGATGGAAGGAGGAAGCACATGCAGATACTTCGACCAGATGAAAACCACATTCTCATCAATAAATTATCCTCAGAGGAGGATATGATGCACATGTTCTTCAACTCAGATCTTTTATCAAAGAGTACAAACATATCTTTATGAATCATATAGTGATATGGCAAGAATTGCCAGTCAGAAAGAAAAAATAACCTCCACTCTCATTTCTCCATGCTCTAATCTTCCTTAAATTATATTTGAAAAAAAGGAGATCAAGTCTATTTTTTCTTTCCTCAAAATTTTTTTATACGTAGTAGAATTTACGACGACCCCTCCAGACTGCAGAAACACACTCACCAAATGACTTTCTGCATTTTTCTTATCTGGAAACATAACAGGTAAGCAAGAAAGCCTGGCTGTGCTGCAGTTTTTCACCAAAACTGAATTTAAATGGCACCTTGAAAACTTAGAGATTGTGTGAGTCATTGAACAGCCTTCAGAGCTCTGGAGAAATACAAGTGCAGCGACTTCAGTCACTGTGTGGTGAAGCCACCACATCCCATCTGAAGGACGGTGCTGTTGGCAGGTTCTGCATCAACAGCCTTATGTTATGCCCTGTACAGGACAAGGAATAATAATAATAAAAAAATCCCAGTGTTAAAGAAATTGAGACAAACAACTTAAAGACATAAAATAATTTGAGCCTTTTCAATGCCAAGTCTGTAGTATGATAATCAAGGGTCAAGTTGCTCTTCATACAAATATAAACCTGAATTAACTTTAGCTGAGTTTCTCCAGCTTTAGCCCAAAGGGAAATTAAGCTTTGACACCTGACCTTAAGTATTTTAAGCACTGGTTCTGGCTGTGTCAGTTCATTTTAATCTGATTTCCCAAGACAAGGCCAGTGTCAATAACATGATTGGAGCTACCAAGTCATGTCAATATGCATTGTGCTGCATCATTGGAAGATCTCAATAAAACCATTCCCAAACTACGTAGACGGGCAGGCAGCTGCATTTCTAATAGCACATTTTACATTCCAAGACTAAAGGCTTATTGAACAACATATGCATAATTTACTCCACAGGAAAAGAGGCCTTTTAGGGTACCTTGAAAACACACCGTTCTCTCCACTCCCACCTCCCTTTCTTTCAGTCACTGCATAATATTGAGCAATTAAGCAGGTTGCTATATTTGGTGTGCCTAAAATTCACAGGTTGATAGCATAATGATTTTAATAACTACTTTAAATGTAACATAGTGACAAGTTGACACCCGAGGTTTGCATCCTGCAATTTGATTTTTCCAGAATTCTTTTGTTATGCCTCAGGAATAGTAATATGATTAGGAATAATTTCTTGTTAGTGATTCTTACTTTTAAACTTTTTTTTCCCTCTTCTTTTTTTTTCTCCCATTATAAACACTGCAAATCTACTAAGTGCAGGCTCCCTGGCAGGTATCGAAAGCTGACTCTTCTACAAAGGCTCAGCTTTATCAAAAGGAATGAACTGACACTATTAGAGGCACACAAATCAACAGGTAGCCATACCCTTTGTGAAAATATGACCATTAACACCAGTTCATAATATCAGTATAAGATTTCAGCACAGTGATGTCAATAAGAATCTCAGGAAGCACTTGGAGAGCATCAGAGTCTGCTTCCATCCTCAACAGCCAAGACCCACACCTTGGAGAGAACTACTGTGTCCCTTTGCCCTCAGAGGAACATGAAGCAAAATATTCTGGAGTGCTTTGATCAAGGTGAAAGTCAAATGTGGCTCATTACTTTGTCAGGGTAAAGGAAATGTCATGGCAAAGACAGGAAATGGTGTTTACCCTGTATGGGGTACTTTGGAGAAAATCCCAATCTGGTGTCAGATGCTCTGTGTGGCCACAGCCCTCAAATACATATTTATATATTATCTTTTGCATTGATATTTTACATAATACTTTTCCCAGGTTCTACATATTTTGACACAGCCTCGTATTTTGAAGCTGACTCTCAAAGTTCTGTATGTGTACTTAAAACAACTTTTATTGAAGTGCAGTCCACAGAGAGTTGGTATTTAGCACAGTTCTGTAATCTGCAGCAAAGTTTAAAAAGGGTGTTTCATTGCTGCCTCTTAGATGAGAACTAACACAGTAAATTCCACACATTTTAAGAATGCACATAAAAACCAGGAGATGGCTAAAAAAATGTTACATATCCATCTTTGACATGTTTCAGTCTCTGTATAGTATTTTAAGAGTTCTTAAAGCCCACACTCTTTATATTAGCTGTGTGAGAAATGTGTAATTTTGTTTGCTCAAGTCAAAAGGGAGTAACTGTGGAGTCACTGAGCACCATTTCCTGCAATGCCTGCTTTGCTTTGATTTTATATGATATGTTTATGACTAAGAACACTCATTTATTCATCTATTTTGTGAGGTAGATAAATCTTCATTGAATTTACGATGTCAAACTTCCTCACATACAAGATCACTATAATTTCAAGACTGTATAATAAAGAATGCAGCAAATTCAGAAGTAATACAGATAATACACATCGAAAGCATTTTTCCATCACTCTGATTTCATCATCTTTACTGAGTTTAAAAATGTAGCTGAGCAGTTCTCAGTAATGTACAAGAAGCAGCTTATGGAAAACATTTTAAGACCTTTAACTGCAGAATATGTATTCCTGTTTTTCTGTATCCAACCTTGAAATAATTACATCTCTAGTAATAATGGCACAAGTTTTCTGAAAGATGCAGAAAAGTGATAAAAAGTACCTAGAAAGTATTTTTATGCCGTTTTCATGTCCTGTGACGATTAACTGGGGCTGTTTTATATGCACTATACACTCTGAGAAATCAGTAAAACTCACATTCATTCAAAGTGCACTGGGCAAATAGCTCCAAAAACTAGAATTTGTTAGTTGCATATTATGAAACAGCATGGATGTTTTACATTTTCAAATTTTCTTAATGCTATTTCATTGCTGTATTGAAAATAATCTGGCATAACACCGAGGGTCAGGAATTAATTATTGCCTTTAAACTGTGTGTAATGAACAGCTATGGGAAACACTTAAATGGTTCTCTGCTTTGAGGAAAAACTTCCTATTTTTTTAAACACATAGTGGAATTCAGTTCCCTAAGCAAGCCTAAAGATGAGTTGGTATTTTTGATTCTCTGGAGAGTCTGTGACAGACACTACAGTACACCCACACATTTCTGGAGCAGTAGCTGTCGGCCAGACAAAATATTTTAGAGCACTGAATACATTAGATTTTCTATTTATAGACATCTAAGTCCACACACGTTTTTAATTTTCACTTTGCAAGTCAGTTAAAAATATTTCTGGCAACCCACAAAGGCCCTATTTGACCTACCATCACTAAAAAATCTGGAAGACAAGACTTGTCTCAAAACAAGCATGGTAGCACCATGTCCTGATACCCATTGCAACTGGGGCTATTCTCTTTTAACAGCCTGCTGAGCATAAGTTTTTCCCAAGACTCAATAAAGCCTCTCACTAGTAAATATCCAGACTTGCCTGGGAAAAAAAGCACATTTTAAAATTTTTGCTTGAGTACACTCTACCCGTACCCTTTTACAACATATACATTAATGCCCATACACAGCAAAAGTCTGGCAGTGATCCTTCCAGAGATGATCTTCTATTTTGTATAATATTTATCTTACTTTATGAATGCAATAATAACCACCTCCAACAATGTATTTCTGGACTGGTGAAGACTCAAGCATAAATTTGCCTCTCATGTTTTTAAGTCAGAACTGCAAGTCTTGGCAGTTGGGCAAATGTAGAATTTTTGCAGTAGTTAATGCAACATAGATTGCTCAATGTTGTTGCTCTGCAAGGACTTGGCTGACTGACACAAACTTTCCTCTCAGGCCCATGCCCTGTTCCTCAAGTAGAAGGCAGGTGCTCATCCCAGTTGCACAGAAGAACCCCCTTTCCACCCACCCTTCTGCACTTCAGAACATCAGGTAATATCCACACTTCAAATTCCCATCCTTTGTCTCAATGGTAATTTTTAACTACTTCCTAAACAACCAGATCCAGGCTAAAATTATCAGCTCAAATACAATTTTCTTTTAGCTTAAATAATTCAAGTAAACATTGACATTGATTTCTCACCTACTGTATAAGTGCCACGGGGAAAAACTGCAGAGCATTTAAATGCTAAATTCAATCTATACCCATGCACTTCAATTGATAGCCACTCTATTTTCTATATAGACAGCAAAATCTGTTTTCCCAATTCTTTAAAACGCTGTGAACACCCCCTCCTCCCCCACCAATGAATACTGCAGGGTGACTACAAAACTGCGGGTGTATATAAAGAGCCTGCATGTACCACAAAGAACTGGGGCCCTGAGTACAAGTGTGAGTGGCAGTTCACCAGGAGAGTGGCTCTTGTGTGCTTTGTTAAATAGTGAAAACTAAATAGGAGAGATTTATGTGTTCTGTAATCTCAGAAATCACCAGTTTGTCTTGAAATCACGGTTTGTCTTGAAAAAAATACAGCATATAAAACCTTTTCATCTCAAACATATGAGAAATAGAATCACAGCATGGTTTTGGTTGGAAAGGACCTTAAAGCTCGTCTTGTTCCAACCTCTCTACCAAGGGCAGGGACACCTCTAGCCAGGTTCCTCAGAGCTCCCTCCAACCTGGCCTTGAACACTTCTAGGGAAGGGGCAGCCCCAGCTTCTCTGGACAAACTCTGCCTGGGCCTCATCACCCCCAAAATCAAGAACTTCTTCCTAACATGCAACCTAAAGCTCCTCTCTTTCAGTTTGAAGCCATTCCCCCCTGTCTTGCCACTACTTGCCCCTGTGAACAGTCTCTCTCCGTTTTTCTTGTAGGCTCCCCTCAGGTACCGGAAGGCCTCAATTAGGTCACCCTGAAGCCTCACTTTAAGAAATGGTTCTCCAGCTGAAACCCAAAAAGCTTTATTTCTGTTCTCAAGCAGGAGCATGCTGCTGTGTCTACTGATGTACAAACACCACCTGCCACTGCATTATAGTCTAATCCTAAATCTGCTATAGATGAAGGATGAAGTAGCCATTCACTCCAATTCTCAAAAACATAAAGACGGAATACAAGCAGAGGAGATGTACAGTGGAACACTCAAAGCACGTGGTGAAAAGCAGTATTTGGCAGAGCAAAGAAGATGCAAAGCCTTGCAATCGATGTAAAATGTTGCAGGCACACGGAATATAAAGTGGAGCTCAGAAACAATAACGATGGCTGAATTTCATCTCGGTAATCTAGCTACAGCACTTGGAATTAATTGCAGCCTATTCAGGCTCACATCATTCTCTTTAATAGCAAGAGATTGTGGCTAATGGCAGAGGTACAGATCAGCATCAGACTGATTGAAAGATCCCTGGGACTGATCCCTGCACTGCTGGGGCACCCATATCCATGAGATTATCATGGCCACTCCACCATTTTCCTGTTTGCAAGATCAGATTCATAAAGGCTGCATGACTAGTCTGTGTCTAAAAAGAAATCTAATAACAACCCGACCGAAAATACTTCAGGCTGAAGGTCTAATCATTATTTCAGAAGGTTACAAAAAGAAATATATTTTTGCCCTGCTTGGCAGATATCATGCAGTTCATCTCTTTGCAGCAATGGACAAACACATTCAGCACGTCTGGTTGCCACTGTCTATCAAGAATGTCTCTGTATCAGTAAAAGAAATTACCATACAGAGGAAAGAAAACATTATGAGTAATAAATTCACCAATTAATTTCTTCCATGAATACAACCTTGGTTATTTGAGTGTGGCACAGGAGAATGTCTGTGAGTCATGGAAGCCTGAACTTCAGCTGCTTGGAGATGAGACAGCTACAGAAATTAGATATACAAAAACATAATCAGTGAGAAGCAAAGGTTACATGCTTTTCAGAGGAATATATTTTCAGTGGTGTGTTGAGAAATCTCCAGACCACACCTCAATGTACAAATCCAGAGCAGCACAATGGAAATCCTTTTGTTTGTACTACCTTAGAACAGACGGATAAGGAGGTAGGAAAGCACATTGCAGCATTTCTTGTTCTGCTCTTACAGCTTTAATTTCAAGGATTTAGAACTATGCAGGAATTAAAAGAAGCCGTCATCCCCAAAGACTGGGCCCTTTCCCCAAGCCTGGATTACTTAAAATATGCAAGGGAGGAAATTGTGTTTGCTTTGCTGCAGAAAGCTGATTAATTTGTTAAGACTTCGGGCCTTAAAACTCAGTCTCACAAAGAAACTGTATGGATAAAAAGAAGAGCACTTACACAGTTTATTAAATACTTCAATTATAATGCTACACCAAGCAACTAATCATATTAGGCAATTTTAAATAAAGATACTGTATCTAGATGACAAATTCAAATTATGACTTCTAAGGTGCAAGCTCCTTCAAGGGCTTAACTATACTTTGAAGGAAAATTCCAAGGATTTTAGGAATCCTGGATTCCACTGTGTGTATATTTTGTAGAAAAAACCCCTTTCTTTTTCATCAGCTCCTGTCTTCTAGCTTGTAACATGTTTTCATTAGATGCTTTCTTTTAACAAAACCTCAATACAAACATGGAGTATTTTAATGTCCAACTGTTGCTCAACATTATATTTCATGGTATCACACCCAGACTGAATGCTGGATCTTAATGTTGCTTACAGACCCCCCAAAATATGCAAATTCAAACTAGGAAACCCAGAATATGATTTAGGATCAACACTGGTATTAAAAAAATTCGTATAAGTTCTAAAGGTAGCTTGAGAATGGCATTTTCTGCCTTCAAAAGAACTATTTGAGGTAGCAAAAGTAGATGATACTTTTAGGAAGGGGGAGGAAAAAAAGCAGAAGAAATTTCTTCCACTGATGAAGAGCTAAAGTTGAGGTACCCTTCCTACCCTTCCTCTCACTGGCTGATATGGTCCACTTCACCTACTCTTCATATGCTGCTCGTGCCCACAGAAATCAAACCTGTTTGGCTCCTAAGCACTAGGATAACATGGAAAATGGCAAGTGCAGCATCAGCCAAATAAATCTAAATGACAGGAAATGGCAGAGAGGAAACATAGCATTTTCATGTGTCGCTTCTCTCTAAGGTTTTAACGGGCTCCTAAATAAAGTTCTATTTATGAATAGACTTATTTGAACTATTTTAAGTGGACACTTGCAGACAAGATGAACCTGGGCCAACAGCCACGCTTTTGATGTTTCGGTACTTTGTAGCAGGAAAAGACTCCTCACAGAACAACTGCAACCTTGTATTTCCTCACATCTTTGAAATTGCAGTTACCTCCCAGGACACAACCTCCTTCAGAAACCAAGCGCTGCTGTGGTGGTTTGCTTTCTGCACATGCATTTGACTTAGAGACTGGAGAGTCTCTGCTTCAAAAGCTACAATAGTTGGAGACCAGAAAAAAAAACCCACACCGCTCAGTCAGACCCTATTTCATCCCCTTACAGGGAAGGAAACTCATAGAAACACCCCTAGAAACTCTCTGGGAAGCCCTTTCTTTCCTCCAGCTCTGTGAGAGTAGAGGGAAAAAACAGACTAATTGGGACAGATAACGCAGTCCTGAGCTATGTCAAAATCATAAATCCAATACAGCAATAAAAATCAGAGGCAGTAGGATGGCAAATATCACTCTGGTGTCAAAATTCTCAGGCACAATGAAATAAAAGATGGAAAAGTAGGAATAGGCAATCAAAAAAGAATTACAGAGGTGGAACAACTAACAGCAGGAAAACAGCAAAAGGGAAGATGCCACTGCCCAAAAGGAAGAGGAGACAGCATGTTAATCCCTGCTCAGCATGGAAATAGCAAAGGGATCCTCAGGATAAGAACTGCTGGCTGTTCAATGTACACCAACAGCGGCCACAACGCAACACCCTGTATTCAGCATTGGGGTCCTCACGTTGTGTTTTGGAAAGTTCTCCTTCTTCTCTCATATAAAGATTGAAAGAACAAAGCTCTTCAATCCTCTAGAGACAGAAAACAAAGGTATCTTTCCTGCTCACTTCGTTCTATTGCGATTAGCCCCACAAATGGACCTGGCTTCCCTGCTTTTCCTCTGAACAGTATTAATATAGAGAAACCCAGGAAACTTCCCTGAGCTGAGTTAATACCTGGGGAATTAGTATATTTAATATGAACAGCTCAGTGAGTTTAGCAAGTCTCGAGATAATTGCCTTCAGCAATGCTTCTAACTCTTCTCTCCCGCGCCTCTAACATTAAGAGCATAATTCTGTATTTTGATTTCTAAAACAGTACGATCCTTTATTCCCACAGTTTCCAGACACACACACAACTACACTCTATTGAAACAGATCCCCAAATTATAATGCCGGGTTTGTCTTTTTAAAAGAAAAGCCAGTCAGCTCTTAAAAATATACTCAAACAAAACACAGAGAGAAAAAAATATTACATCTCCAAACTTTGAGCACTGCATTCTTAATCTAGCAGAGTACTTTATTCACTTCACAAACACCACCTGCAATATCCTTTGCTGTATCTTGCACTTACTAAACCTGATCATTTAGCATGATTACAATTTATTGCTGATTACAACCATCGCTAAATCAACTTAGAACATTACACTGTTTTGACAAAAGCAGATGCCTTTCATTGCATGAACATCCAGATGCGTCTGATGTTTTTATTTTTGGAAACACTCTCCTGAAAAACGATAGGTTATTTTAATCCACACTGTCTTGTACAATTATCTCCCTATTTGGCTGCCAAATCTTCTGCAAGCAAAAGGCACAAAGAATATATATCACATTTAGGATTGCACCTGAGTTTGGTCAGATGAGGATGGCACCACAGTTACATAAAACTTGTGATATTTAAACTGTCCTTGCTTACTTGGAGATGCCTTCCCAGTTTCTGGTTCATGGCCACGAGTTCAGCAGGCACTCTGAAAGCTGCACACGTGTTGTATGTGGTTCACATGCCAATGACCTGCGTTGGCACCGACAAGCACTTACCACGGAATGCAAAGTTTAATGCAAATTTTTCGTGGTTGTAACTGCAGATTCTGTGAGTTTTATACACTTTTTGAAAATCCTCCATTTATCTCCCAAATAAATTAAGGAAGAGAAGAACAAACCCATCAGAGATACCTCTCATTTAACATCTTTTCTAGGTCATTAACACTGTTTTGTCAAAGATGCTGGAAAATAACCATTTCCCAACAAAATTTCTTTCTCCTCTTACTTTTTTTTCCTTAAATTTAATTTATTTAAAGAATGAGAGGGTTTTAGTCCCTTCCATTTTCCCATTTCATCTCCTGTAATTGCAAATCTAAAGGAAGAGATGCTCTGATTTTTCTTTAATCACGCTCTGGCCCTCAGTGCTATTCTGTCACACTGAATTATCCATGACTTCCAAACTCTCCTCTCAGTTTTAGTTGTCATGTCCTTCAGTTTCAATGGCTGTTCATTCATTGCTGGATCTGAACAATTTAACAAAAGCCATAATTGCTGTAACTTGGGCGGGGGGGGAAGAGTAGGAGCCGTCATTATTAATAGGGAAGGGGACAGACTCTTTCGTCCCCTCTGCTTTTAATAAAATTTTTTTAAAAAATCACACAAAAGCCTTTTCACAACCAAAATTACTTTCAGGCTTTTCTCACCTTGCACACTTTTTTTAATGGATTCAAAACCTGTTAGTGAAAGCCTTTCAGAGAAACCAGGACTAAAATTATAATTAATATATCTACATAAATGAGCAATGGTATCAAACTACACCCGTAAAGTTGGCACTGGAGTTTTCACAATAACACCTACAGCACTGTAAATGATAAAATTTGCAGAAATTTAAAATCTGGTGTACTTGGTGTTCATCTTTGCTACAGAATTACCATGTTTTTAAAAGAAGTTTATCACCTTTTTGTATTTCTTTTGCTTATTTGTTCTCGAAGGAATTCATGAAGTTATAAAAAACGTTTTCAACACCATGAATCTCCACAAGGATATCACCTTTTTCATCTCTGAATTTTTTTACCCATGTATATGCCCACACAGTATTGCCTGAGGATAAGATACTGACTTCAGGATAACTGATTTGCCCTGGATGGATTCTACCACGTAATGTTTGTCTACTTAGACCTAAGAATCTGCATTTATAATAGAGTAGTATAAATTAAAAGAGAAAACAAAAAAATCTTAAAAGTCCCATTAAGCAAAATCAGTTATTCAAAATTATTCAAGCAACTACAGAGTGTTTAGATAAGCCCTATTTACAGCTCATTAAGAGCTGACCCAACTTCAAAAATTCTTTTGTTTTCCATTTTTGCATAAAGCATTAACAAAACCTGACTGGCATCACGATGAGAAACAAACTGTCTAAAGGGGTGGCTTGTCTAATGGAGAGCCTCACCTCACTCAAATGAAAGTTCTGCAGTGGAAAACAGTTGGAATTCCATAAAACCTGCGGGCAAGGCAAACGTGTGGAAATTTCTTGCAACTTTGCTCAGCAATTCTCCATCAGTCACTGCTGATGGAAATCTAGAAGGTTTGCTTCTGTTCTCTGCTCTATCTTCAAGACCTGATTTCTCATAAGAACAGAAATTAATGTTTCCAGGAAACTCTTAACAAACAAGCAACATGAAAGAAGAGCTTCTGATATACTTTTAATGAATCAACTCTCAGGAAGCAAAGCCAACTACTTATGTAAGAAGAGATCAAAAAAATTGTAGTAGAACTCAGTAAAAAGTTGTTAAATTTTATCTCCATGTACACTAACTAAAAATTGTTCCTTTAGCCATTGTATAATTTTTTTCTCTAAAAGTAGAGGCTGCAAAAAGAAAATTACTTCATCACAGCTCCCATTTCTGGGAATTACAACATACCACTTGGCCATGCCAGGTGCTGCACATGTACATTAGCTGGCAGACTCAAAGAAACCCACAAAAGGACCCAGCTGGTCAATCAAAGAGGAACATAAAGTGAGGAAATCATAACAAGATGGTTTTGTTGTCACCTACCCTCCTTACACCCCTTCAGTCCTCCCCTATCATGCTTCTCACCCTTCTTTCTACCTGCAGCCTTGCTATCAGACAGCATCCAAACACACTGCTCACAGTTCACCATCTGAACCACAATGGCTTTTCCCAGGAATTGATTGTCCTCATTATTTTTAGAATAGTGGGATACATCATGCTCTAGGGAGACAGAGCTGTGTGGTAAGTACAGGCCCTGGCTCAACAGAAAATAAAACAATGTCTGTTTTCAGGTTACATCCGTCTTCACTGTAGGCAGTAAAAAAATTATTACTGCCCTGTTAACCATAAAGCTCTGAACTTACTCATTTTCTTTCTATGTTGCTGAAAAAAAAAAAAAAAGGCACTTTGGTTTTTCCAGCTTTTCAGCAGTGCTTTGTACCCAGTCATTGCCCTACAGAACTTCATTACATCAGCCAAATTTGTAATAACATAAAAATGATACCAAACTAATTTGACAAGCTCTGTTTTCCATAAACCCATGCTGATTAGCAATAACTATATTACCCTTGCTTAATTCTTTATTAATTGAGTCCTTTAGAAACCATTGCATTATTTTGCCTGAGATCAATGTCAGGCTGACAGACTTATAATTACCTGGGTCTTCCCATTTAGCCTTTTATTGGCACAACATTAGATTTCTTCCCGTCGTCTGGAACTTCCCCAGTGCTCTACAACTTCCAAAAAATCAACAGCAATGACTCAGAGAATGACTCAAGCAGATTTTTTATAACTCTTAGAAACTCTCAACTGAAACCTGTTGATTGCAAAATGCCCAGCATTACTATCCATTAAGAACCCTTAGTTACAAGTGTAATGAGATTTTTTTTTTAATGCTCTTCTGCTGCCTTTTCCAAAACCAGAACATCAACACTTGCCCAGAATTTCTTACATTTCTATACTGTCCTTCCAAACTCTTCTATATTTGCTATTTCTATGGCATCATTTAAAGCATTCCCATTTTCGTTACTACTAATGAAGTAAAAGTTCTATAAAGTTGTAATTATATATATTATTTTTCTACATAAAATTCCAGGGCAAATGAAAGGAGAATAGTTTGCTGTATCGATCCTACCTCACCGCTGATTTATTTAGAAGTATATTTATATACATATACAATATATGTGTTATATATAATGCATATACATGTGTGTATGTGTGTGTATTATTACTTTCCTTTTTTATCCCTTGCTTTCAGTGAGTTGTCTTTTTGAACAGCAGTATCACAGGTATCCTCAAAAGCCTCAAAATTCTCTCCAGTGCCCTGAGCACACACACATATCTATGCACATCACATACACACACAGATTTTCCCGAGTCATTCTTGCAGCTCAGAATTCAGCTAACTCATGTTCTTTTGTACTTTGGTTAATTACTCCCTTCGGTGCTTAAGCCATCGCTGATTTTGTCTTCATCTGTGAAAACAAGGCCTAATATAAAACTCTCTCAAAATCAGATTCCATAGAAGGCAATTAAGCACTTACATTATGGACCTATTTAAGGAAATACAAACAATGTTGTTAGAAGGCAGTGTGACTCCAGTAACATCACACAAATTGAAGTTTTCCACAACAGAGATTTTTCTTCCTACACGTTAAAGGAGGATTTTAAGGAGCTGGCCACGTTGCTCTCTGCTGGTGGCCCACTGCACATGGCCAATTAGGTCCCCATTTTGCAAAAACATATTGCTAAGTGGAGCTTTGAATTGTTTTGGGGAGTTACTTCATAAAGATTCCACATACCTGAGCCACCACTTCTCTCTCAGTGCTATTTAAATATGTTTTCAGCTTTTCAATCATTTGAATTTTCCCATTAGGCTGCTTTATTGCCAACCCGTTCAAATTTAATATAAATTAGGGATTTCATTACTTTTTATTTATTGCAGGCACTTAACATTTGCACAAAGGCAAGGCATTCCTTCTTTTCATTTTCTTTGATGCATTGATTAATGTTGTTTTCCAGGATCTTGATTTTGTCCTAAATTAATGGTTTTTTTCTCTTTGCATCTGCTCCTTTCCCTGCACCCTTGGCCACATTTTCACTTCTAAAAAGACCCTTTATGCAGTAAACTTCCTTCCACCAGAGACCAGTCCTACATCACATCTCAAATCATGTATTTTAAAATATTGTCCTGTGTAACAGTTCATGCCAAAAATATCCTTTCACCCACAGGACAAAAGGCCAGTTGGGTGCTACTTTCCTTTGCCTTTTTTTTTTCCAGTTCTATAGTGGATTTTCTGAAGTGACTCACCAGTGTGGAAGGATAAAGAGAGAACAACCATGGTATATGGAAATCCCAGGGAACACAGAATTTCAGGAAAGGTTCAGTGAACAGATTGCAATACAATTAAACAAGCAAGACAGAAGAGGAGGATAAACCAGAAAAGCACATTGCTAAAAGCAGGTCATTAAAAATTCTGATAACACAATGTAGAAAAGGACCAGCTGATGTAAAGGGTGCAAGAAACATGTTACAGGTAAAAATAAAAACCTAATGATCACATGTCATATGTGAAGCAGTTCATGGATACGAGATAGAAGGAGAAATTAAAGTTTGATGGAAAAGAGATTACCCTTTTTGGTTTTGGGTTTTTTTTTTTAATATGAGGGGATAGTTGCTTGTAATTTCTGCTATGAAAACAGTGAAAAGGCAGCGAATGAATTAGTACATGTGTGAGACTGGAAGGCGGTGACGGGGGACAAGGTTGGGCAAATAAAAAGATTAACCAAATTGAGAAGGAACATTAATTAAACTTACTAATAAGCTTAGCAAACTGGTAAATCATGTGGTGCAATGGGAAAACATTTCAGGAGGTCTCCTCCCACCGTAAAGGCTGCATGGTCCATTGGAGCAGGCCAGGTTGCTCCCAGAGGGAGATCACTTGGAGACTGCTCTGTAACGTGATGACCTCGTGGCAAGGGGGGACAACCCAGAGACCAACTCCCAAACTGCCCCCCTGATCCACACTCCATCACGATGACCAAGCTAAAGCTTGATAAGCCCTGTGGCATGTTGCCAAAACATTCCGAGCCTGTTGTGGTCAGAGAGGCTTAACACCGTGACTACAGCATTTGCTTAAACCAATTGGTACTTCATCGATTTTAACTGTACAAAACCTTTGAAAATAACAATTTGCATTCAAAGAGATGCTGACATTTCCAGTCCAACTCCTAAATATTCTGCTTTGATTGTGCAGTCAAGTGAATGATTGTTTTTTGTCAGCAGGGTATCAATGCCACAAAAAAGTTCCAGTGCTGGAAGACGCATGAGTTGTACAACACACATTAAGATGGATAAATCCACTACGGCTCCTGGTGCATAGTGCTCCCATAAATACCTTAAATGTTTCCCTCTACTATCTTCCCCATCAACAGAGAAATACCTTGAGGGTATCCATCCCATCCATTTCAAAGACCGCTTCTTTAAGGTCGGAAAAATATGCATTGATTGGAAAAGAAATGGCTTAATTTTTCTTTAATACCTTTACAGAATTAAGCTTGTACTGTATGCAAAGATCCACACATGCAGGCAGCTTCTCCACAGACTCCAGATGCTGTTACACGACTGTCTCTGAAGCAAAAGCATTTCTTATTAAGAAGCACTGCTCAATACAGTTTATCACATTAGTGATTCCTGCCAGGATTTTGTACTTCTCACCAGTTACATCAACAGAAACGCTGCACCTTTTCATGACACCTTCATTATTTCTGATGTTGCCAGACAGATTCCACCTCATGGCATTTTTAAGAAGCGAAAGCCCTTTACACCTTTCTTCACTTGTTTTCCTTATTACAAGATTCACTTTGATCTTTTTCACAATTCTCTACAGCTTCATTAAGAACTGTGAAAGAGCCACATAGGCTTTCAGTATTTATTAAATCATGCTAAATCATGGTATTGCAGACATTATGAAAACACCATGAGAGCAACAACCACCATTATTCTTGCATTCTCCTACAAAAACAGCCAATGCACACAGTACATTAAGGCAGTGCAGGAAACATCAGCCATAGGCTCAGCTGGATTCAAGGACCAATCTCACTGGTGATAAAACCAGGAAAGGGAGTACAAAACCAGCTCCAAAGGCAGCCTGCACTAAGTGAACTAAAACTTGCACTTGGCAACTTGCAAAAAGAGTCCCTGGTACAGTGCTATAGGTGGCTGCAAGCCACGAGCTCCATATTTTCCCTGGAAACATAAAGAATAATGCATTACTGTATTACTGTATTTTGACATTAAGAAATTAATTCCGGTGTGCTGCAGGAAAGAACTACTTGGACGTCAGCATAAGAACACTACTCCTCCCTCCTGTTACTGGTGCAGCCACTTCAAGCTTTCTCCAGGTATCCTGAAGAGCTGGAAAACCATTTTTGACACTGCAAAAGTCCACTTTGGGGGGAGAACTGCAAGGGCACAGACTTAGAAAAAAACAGTGCTAATCTCATTAGACCCCAAACAACCACAGATAAACCTGTTCACATGCTTCAGAGAGAAAGCTACGACATGCTGGGAATTATCCCGTATCCAATCACGATGTTACCAAACTCTTTTCAAATGTAGAGTGTTGTGAGCATAATTTATTTAGATAAAACCTAAGGCAGGAAAACTGTATTATAAAAATAGTACGCCTGGGAAATTGGGGCATTTATTATTAACATATAGAGAGAGTTGGCCTTCAAGGCTTTGCAAAAATGCTTTTTCTTCTTATATTGCTTTGTTGAATGCTAGATAAGGGTGCACTTCGCTTTTCAACAGTCACTGCTCTGCATAATGCAAGGCTTACTTTACAATTTGAGAAACTGGTTTTTAAAAAAGAAAATAAAAAGAGAAAGAAAGAAAAAAACCCCCTAATTTTGGGTGGCAGATCCCACATACACCAAGTAGGAGAAAAAAATCCCACCCAACGACCAACACTAATTCATACACAGGCAAGATCTTCATTACAGAAGTTGCATAAATGCACTTGTTTATCCCTTGTAAATAAACAGGCTATGAAATCCAATCATTATTTAACTGCACAAACAGTCTATCTGGACTCCAGGCTATGCAGATGTAGTGCAGTGTTGGTTTTTTTTGTTCTGGACACAATACATTTCACACATACCTTAAATTCTGCTATTTTCGCATAAAAAGTACGCTACCTAAAAATTATTATTTATTGTCAAGGTTCTTATTTTTGCCTTTTCAACTGTAAATTATTTATAGCTCTTTATGCCCAGCTCTTGAGAAGGTCTTTACAAACATAAAAGCCACATGTATATCTTGTTCCACTTTAAACCTGCCACTTCTACCCATGTAAACAGTATCTTATTCAGCAGAGGCAGAATCAAAATTACTCAGATGAAATGAAAAAAATCCACCCTTAGCAGTTTTCGTGGATAGAAAATGTGTAGTTTTGTATATATTACAGAAATGGAATGGGGCCTTAAGATGCAATAAATCCTGTATATCAGTGCTGTAGCCATTCCAAGTATAATCAGGGGGTAATTGTTTTAAAAACGTGAATGATGTGGAGAGGGTGAATGGTAAGGAGCAATAACTCATTATTCCAATACAGGATCCAGTCACCAGTTACTGACATCAGCACTAGACCAGTTTAAGACCTAAAAAACCAGAGATAGTTCACCACCCCAGGTGCAGATAAACCATGAACTTACTGCTTAATGCTGTGGATGGTAAAAACGCTGGGTGGAGGCAGATTAGAGAAATTACAGTAAGAGAAAAAGTTTTAAAAATTGTCATGAACCACATCTGGCTTGGGCAGCAACAGAGCTGCAAAGGATTAGAGGCTGGACTTCAGCAGCTGCATTTGGGAACTGCTAGAGACAGAACCTCATGCTGTGGGTACATAAACTTCCACAAATACAGCTGATAAATCACAATGCTGGTCAGCAAAAAACCAACAATTTCTCATTTATTTGGACTTTCGGAATCAACTACTATTATGAATAAATTAATAAAATCTGAATTTCATCTAAATGCCAAGCTGCAACTGATAATTCAAAGTAAGAAAACAGTATGAAAAGGAGTTAACATGCACTTCAGCATTCACACAACTGCACTGTGTCATACACCATCTATCATAAGCCTTGCTCCAAATACAAAAAGGTCAAAAGAAACCACTTCTAGATACAAATCCTCAGCAAAATTTTCCCTGCTTGCTCTCTAAAACCAGAAAATTACTAAGATCCTTAAATATACATAATTTTTGCGATGATTTATTTTGCAAAATGGTTTTCAATCAAACTGCTCCTTCCACATGAGTAGTGAACTTCACCTCACATCTTACCTCTACAGAGTGCTGCTGTTTAAACCTCTCCTCCCTCCCTGCTCCCATATGAGAACTCCAACAGGATTTAGTTAATACACTTCCATGTACCTGCTCCGTAGTCTGACTGAACACAGTTCAGTGTGGAAATGAAGAGTGACAGTCCTCAAGGAAGATGACAAACCTTGTAAGAAACCCAATTCCAATAAAGCCAGCTTCCTCCTCTGCTGCTGGAGCCTGACAGCCCGCAGATACGGAGCTGCTGCTTTGAATCAGGCGTGGTACTTCTTAAACCATTTTTGTATGTGGCAAAGTTGTTACTGCAAACATATTTGGCTTTCAGTTATTGCAAACTCACACATTTCTCTAGATTAATGCTTCCTGATAAAAAAGTTTCTACATGATGGTTTTTCATCCAACACCAAACAAGTTTCTTACTGCTCGTTTTGGAGCCTTTGTCTGCAGTTAATGGAAAATTAGTGCCAGTGGCCTGAATTGATCCCTTTTTAGTGCAGAGGACTGAAATGGAAGGGCTGCATTGTCCACTGAAAGCACAGCAAATAGAGCTGAAATCATCTTCAGTTTGAACATGGCAGAAGGTAATTGGGATGAATCTGACCCACTGCCTGCACAGGCTTTCATTTGTGACATGGCATTCTCTTCTTTTAGACACATTTGTGAGTCAACTTCAGCTAATTTTATGTATTACTGGGAAGTAATAAATACAAAGAGAACTAGGTTACATTTCTAAATGTAAGGAAAATCTGACTCAAAGGTTTATAGGTGATAATAATAATCATCTCAGCTCCACTTGGAACTCAAATGATTTTGGATTTATTCTCAATGGCACAAAATATTGAAGTTAGTGAGCATAAACAAACTATTACGGTCTCAGGAAATGCAGCTCTGTGGCTTCTGCAGGAGACAAGAGTCAGATTTGACTCCATATGCTGCATTGCTCTTCTTTTCCTAAAGAATGTGGTGAATAGTGCTCCAACTCCTTCCTCAATCAGACTGCTGATTGTCCAGTATTTTGAGAGCTGATACAGCAATTTGAAAGCTCTTGACTAGACACCAAAATGGCAACTGCAAATGAAACTAAGCAGCAGATGAGGGCAATTCATGAAATGACTGTGAAATACAAAAGTGGACAAAACCAGAACTGGCATAACATTGCAAGGAGAAGAAAATAACATGTAAAAGAAGGTTTTGCAAGGTCTGAAGTTTAAAAGCTTTTAGCATGAGCTTTCTATGAGTATCTATTGACCCACACAGATACCCACATTAATTAGTAACTACATTTGCTACAGTGAAACTACTTTTTCCATTACAACATTCCAGCCCAAATCCTTCAGCTCAGTGATATTCCTGGTCAGGTTTTCTGTCTCTGTTTTTTCCCCCACTCTCTTGCAGAGCCATACTTCTTTAAGGTGGCCTGAATGTTTCCAGCTGCTTTGAGAGCACTGGCCTGATAGGTGCTGACATTCCCCTACACTCCCTAACCCTGAAGAGTTACTCAGAGTTTTCTCCCGGTCCATGTACACTTTTACCAGTGCCTGTGCTGGCTGGCAGCAGTTCTGGAAAAACCCAAGACTGCTACACAGTCCCTTCAGACTTCTTCTTTTTTTTTTTTGGTTAAGTGAAGGGCAAAATAGGATCTTCTTGAAATTGTTTGAAGTGGATTGACATTTTTCAGTTAAAGGCTGTTGTTAGTTTCACAGCAGGCCTAATTTTTAAATTTAATGTTCTAGCACATATAAAAAGGAAAGCATCCTAGGGGGATAATAACTTTTAGCAATCAATTGATTGCATATAGCTGTGGCTTTTGCCAGTACAGTCTCTTTAAGGAGGCTGTAAAATAGAAAAATTGTAGCCTTCAGATGTACAGATTATTTGAGCTTGCAGGACTATTTGCTGATATCTTTTAGATCTTTTTTTTTTCCTTTAATAATAAATATGCCCAGTAAATAAAGCAGCAAATGGTCAGCAGGTCAGAATGCATCACCTATTTTACACTATCATTCTAGGATAGTGTGAAATATGTTGGGGTTTTTTGTTCATCTTTTTTTTTTGCCTCTGTAACCACTTGAATAAAATCTGTTTGATATTTAACTCAGGGGAAAAAATAGGATTACCCTAGAGTATTTTAATTACACAGTTCTACCCAGTCAATTGAAATAGTTTAATGTCTTATTAATTCTAGAGCAGTTAATGTGTCCTGCACCAATATTTTCATTAGACCCATCACTTTTGCCTTGCTCTTGCTAAACACATATATGCACAGAGTAGTACAGAGAGGACAAGATATTATTAAAATTTAATAGCAGTGTATAATAAACCCTGTATCACATTCTTCATATAAAAATACAGCCTTTCAGGTTGAAAAGGGTTTCCTGAAACCTATCTTCAGGGGGGGTTTTTTGCATTAAATGAGTCATTTAGAATAAAAGAAGAATTAAATGGTCAAGGACACCACTATTAAGTCAGCAGGTAGTGGTCAAATATATATTGTTATATGCAAGTGGACATTAGGAGGGGAAAAAAACTCCAAACCTGTTTTCTAAATGCAGGTCTGTTACATTTACAAAATTTTAGCATTGGTGAAAACTCATGGTTTCAATCCATGTAGATATGATGATGCAGACATATGATCCCTATAATTTTTGAATAAATTCTGGCTTTAATACTTTGTTTCAGGCTCTTCTGGTTCAAATTAGAACCAGTCAGTACTAAGCAAAACCAAGGAACACAGAAATATGGAAGTCACCAGTGATAGACCTTAAATGAAGCCTGCCCCTGTGTCTGGCATCACAAAAACAGGGTACAGAAACAAGGTACAAACAAGGTACAAAAACAGACAGGGGTACCTGCCACAGACACCGTGAGGGACGATGCTGCAGCAATGCAGCTTATTTATGAAAAACAGCTTTCAAGATCAGTTCTGGTTTGTAAACTAGTTATCATGCAGCATATTGGTCTGAAAGCAAGACTTAATTTTAAATTTCTATTTGCAACTGCTCAGGTAATACAGGCAATATACAATCTTGGGAGTTGCTAAGTTCACACGATTTATAAGTATGCTGCAAGTATAAGATTTGCAAGTTTATAAGATTCGTAAGGGTTTAATGTCAGACCAGTCTCTGTCTCTACCTCCCAATAATTGTTTCTGTCACAAATGGAATGGCCAAACACATTCATGTACCTCTATAGCTATTGCTCTTAGCCAGGCTAATAAATAAAAAAAATAGGTGGTAATGCAGTTCCACATGAATTGAACTCAGTAAAGAGGCTCACAAGTTGCTCATGTACCCCTGACATCAGAGTGCCAGCCAGGCCTCTAGATTAAAACAACACATGCATAGGAAGATCTCAACCCAGACTCTAATCACAATCAATCAGTGAGATAATCCAATGTTATTAAAAATATATTGCATCTCTTTATTCAATTACTTCATCAAAAATACACGACATAAGAGATGAACTTGCATTTAAAAACTCAAGGTTCTGGACTGTTTGAGCTCAGTAAGAACAAAATAATCATTTGCAGATGCTTTCACTTAACATTCTAATATACCCCATGGGACAGCAAGATTTAATTTTATGGTCATCTGTCATTTTAATGATGTGCTTGTTATAATGCAGAACATCTCTGTCCTATTTGCCTGGTTATAGAAAACTAAACTAAATAGGTAAAGCATTTAGTTGTACTACTGCCACCTGGTATCACTGACAAAGAGTGCAAGTCCTTGGAATAGGAATTACTGATGCATCTGCTCTTTTTAAAGAAAAAACATACATCCTTGATATTTAAGCATCATTTAAGTCTGTCAGTTGCTCTTATTTAATTATTTTTTTTTCCTTGCAGTCTTTAATGTCATGCAACCTAAACCATCTTATATGCCTTCCATTTGTACCTGTCCAGTACATTTCTTTCTGTTTGGGAAGGGGCAGAATATAGAAATGGTCACAGATCACATGTGTTTTGCCCGGAACAAAACCTAAATTATTATTTGATTTTCAGTGAGCACACTGACAGAAAAGGTGAGCTCTTCCCCTGCCATTATCTACAAGGGAACCATAAATCTTAAGTAACTCTAAAGGAAGCCATAAGGAAGAATTAAAATTCATTTGCACAATATGTTACAGGTCAGATTCTCCGCAGTCCTTATAAGATCTGTTGAAGATGGCAGCATAACCAGAGAAAAGATCCCTCCTCAGAATCACACGTATATTCATTGACTGCTTCCTGGTCCCTGGCAAAACCAAATCTAAGAAAAGATTAAGATTTTACTAAAATGTGTAAAAGACCCAGACTGTACACAAAGAGAATTTTGTGAGAAGAAGGAAAAATATGCCACACAAACTAACTTTTTTAAGTCCTATACTTGGTATATAAGAACACCTGGTTTTAAACTAAACAGTGGTAGCTCGGGAAGAAATTAGCCCAGGGAAAGAGGAGATCATCTCTGTGTATAAAATGGCAATTTCCTTCAGGTTTCAAAAGTCCAGCTGGAATCGCTGCTCTGACAGGAATCCAGACGAAGGAATGCAGAGACCAGATCAGCTCACCACCAGAAGCCCCAACATTAATCTAAATGATCACTCTCTATAAAATTTACGTCATTTAAAACTCATGATATCACCTTACACTCTTTTTGTTCTGCTTCTCGTTCCAGAGAGAAGCTAGTCCTATGAGGATTGAAACACTTTAACAGAACTTTCAACAATAACAAGGAAATAAGCAATACTTCCAGAAAATTCCAAACAAGCTCCTACTTTTCTGCTTCCTTCTGTGTTAGAAATCAACCTTTAGAGCTCAGAGCATAAAGCTGTTACAGAGCAGGTAGTAAAAGAGCTAGAGTAAACAGAATGTTCTCCAAATAGCAGCTTTTAGTAGGAACTTGATGCCACCTACAAATACTCAGGTGCATTAGAGAACAGAAACAAATACTACAGTTGATGAAGCAGATGTTGTTGTTCCTTGTATCAATTACACACCTTTTCCACAAACTAAGAAAGAGAGGTTCAAAGGGACATGCCCAGATTCATGGACCAAGCCAGAAGGGACAACACAGCACTCAAGTCCTAATTCTTACACCCCCTTTGCAAAGGGACAACATGAGCAAACATTTCCTCTTAATCAAAACCTCGTCCTAGCACCAGGATACAGGTGGTATAGCCATTAACACTTTACACTTGTCTTTCTACCCAACATTTCCTCTCCATCCATATTAAAGAATCCAGCTCAGCCTTACATCAGCAACTCCAAACAAACAGAGTCACTCCCCGTAGAAAGTTGTAGTAAGTATTATTTACTCTACTACAACATGTTGTTGCTCCTGAGTTCTCTTTTTACTAGACCTGATGATAGGCACAACAGAGAATATTTCAACATTGCCATCTGTCTCCTTGGCACTTCATACCAAGTGAGTTGCTGCCACTTTGATGGTAAATTAGAATTTCCTACCAGATATATTAAGCCAGAGGCTGCTGACAGGTTGTCCTATCTCCCTCAATGCCTTCTTCCCTTAAGTCTGTTTTTGATATTGAACAATCTGAGTGTCTTAAGAACAAATTTCCACATGGCATGTATTAAATTGCAGGAATCATCAATGAGGGAATAATATATAGTCTGAAAAAATCCCTTCGTAAAAGACTTTTAAAGCATCATTAAATTTATAACACTACTTCTAGTACGTCTTGGGCATCCCCATGAGAGATGGTCACAAAGAGGTTAATGATACTGCCTGGGAGAGAGAAGACAGATGCGTGATTGGATACAGCAACTCACAGAGAAGTTGGAAACAGGAAAGTGAGGATCAACCCACGCCTGCTGCTAAAACACCAATAGTGCGCTTCAGCATGTTCCCTTAAATCTACATCCCTCCCAAGATGTATCACTAGAGCTAAGTTAAGAAAGTTACAGTCCCAGTTTCTCACCATGGACTGCACTCCTGTCTGAGACAATCTAATTCTTTATTTCAACTGCAATTTTTGCAGCTCAAGATGTACGACTTGACTTGGCAGCTGAGTCAGAGGAGAACTGCAGATTTTGCCCTTCAGTGCTGCAGGGCACTGAACAGGTCCCTTTGGTACCTCTCGTTAGGTACCAGAGGGACCAGAAAACATTGAGGATACATTCTTTTGTTATTGTTGCTGGGAGGGCAGAGACAGAAGATCACCCTGGAGGTCTACTCAGTTCAATACAAAGCAAAACACAGATTTCCCAAAATCTTTGGGAACAAAACATTTTTCCAAGCAGCAAAGCCAGGTTTTTCAGGTCAAATGTGTTACTCAAAAGAAAAAAAAAAAACAAACAAAAACATGGACCAAACCACAAGACCATTTCAAATCCAAACAAAATATATTGTAAGATAGGGCTAAAAAGGTGGTGAAGGGTCCAGAGGAGAAGCCATATGAGGAGTGGCTGACATCTCTTGACTCGTTCAGCCTGGAGAAGAGGAGACTGAGGGGAGACCTCACCACAGACTGTGGCATTTTCAAGGGGGGAAATGGACGGGCAGGACTGACCTCTTCTCCCTGGTGACCAGCAATAAGGTATGGTATGAAACTGTGTCAGGGGAGATTTAGGTTGGATATTGTGAAAAGGTTCTTCACCCAGAGGATGATTGGGCACTGAAACAGGTTCCCCAGGGAATGGTCATGGCCCCAGGCCTGCCAGAGCTCAAGGAGCGTTTGGATGACACTCTCGGGCACGTGGTGTGGCTCTTGGGGTGCCCTGTGCAGGGCCACGAGTTGGACTCGATGATACTTGTGGGTCCCTTCCAACTCAGGATATTCTAGGACATCAAGTTACTTCAGAGGGATATAGATTATGTTTAGGGCAAGTGATGAAGAAGTGATTTAGAAGAAAGCAAACCATTCAAACCAAGCAGACAAAAAACCCAACACATTAGAGGAAGAGGGTTATGCTGTCCAGCAAAGTCCCTCAGAACAGCAGTGCCAGACCTGGCAGAGCAAAAGGCCAGAATCCACGTGCTGAACTTCATTCATACACAAGTGAACTACACAAAAATATCATGCAATACTAACCTACTTGAAGATAAAATAGAATGCAACACCACTTTCTAGCCTGATGCTGAGAAAAATGCAAGGGAAAGATCAAACACTATTACCAAAGGATGCTGTTCCTGACAAAATACATAAATGAAAATTTCATAGTCTTTGACTGAAATACTATTTTCAGTCTTTCAACATACTTTCATGACTATCTTATATTTCTTACATTAAAAGACTCAGGCACATGAAAGTGCAACAGATAATTCTGTTTCTGAACATGAAAAGTGACAGGGACATCTTTCAGCATCACTTTTATTTAACTAATCTTGAGTGGAGAATTCAGGGCTTTTATAGATTTCTTAGTGGATTGAAAATTTTAAAAGCTACAGATTTCTCCTCCAATTTTCAGTTGATACAGAGGGCTCTCAGACCAGGTAAAGTCATTCTGTAGATACAGCTGCCTGATCCTAGACACCTAAAATGGCTCTGCACAGGTAAGTATGAAAAACAAACAAGACCCAACACAAACCCTCTGTTAAGTTTGCCATATGTGGGCTGGCAGGAAGGCAGCTGTCTCCAAAGGACACCTCTCCCTTGACAGACACTCACTGCAGTGATCAGCACGACTAGGAAGCAATGTTTACATTAAAACAGAGACTATAAACTGTCAGTAGTACAGGTTTATAGGGTAAACAGCCTATGTAGCTGCTGATTTCCCTGGGCTATTAGTTACATGGCCTTCTTCTATTCTTAACAGCTCCTCTGGAAAATGCTGAAGTGGACACTGCAGGTTTACCTGGACACCAGAGACCACCTTTGCCCACCAGCTCAGTCTAGTTCAGTATCTATTTAAGCCCATTTGGCACATTCCACAACACAACCAGTTATTCAACATATCTGTATAGAAAGGGATTTGTTTTCCTATGTTTGTTACTTATCAGTCAGATAAGAAACCTAAAGGCGTTGCTGAAGAATTTAATTCAGACACTGATTGCTGCAACCCAGCCCTGCCAAGGCAGGAAGGAAGGGAGAGCAGCTCTCCCAGGGGACCTAAAGCACTGTGGTAATGTTATTCCTCATGTCCTTGGGGCACAGCCACTTCCCTAGACTTCCTCATCCAAATGACATGGCATTCTTTATGCTTACTCCCTGATAAATGCTCTCCCAAGATTAAACAAATAAATGAATTTACAGGGCTCAGTTTTTGGGGTTTATATTCCAAGTTTCTACCACCAAATTTGATAAACATGCTGCCTCTGAAGATCAATTGTTTGACACGAGGGAGGGCTTAAGAAATTAATTATTATGAACTATTATCTCTATACCAAAAGTACCAGGAGGTCTAAGTCATTAACTGACCTCATTAAACATGGAGAAACAGTGCCTGTCAAAGGCAAATGCAAAGTAAGTTTAACTTTCTGATAGACATGTTCCATCCTTAACTGGGTTTAAATTCTGGATAGCTGAACTCCTCCTCTTGCTTAGCACATCATGTTATCCCCCAACATCTCTACCAGGAGACACATGGCTCCAGAAACATTAAGCTCCTCTATATCACAGGCTAAAATCATACAAGAAAATAGAGGTGCAATACCTGCATTTCTACAAGAGCTGCTTCCTTCCTTCTGATTTACAGCATTCATAAACCAAAAAACACAAAGTGTTCCTCAAAAGGAGATTCAAAGTTTTTTACAGAAAGATGGGTCAAATTTGCACCTAAATCTGAAGTAACTGAATGATTAGGAACCTTGGGTTTGTCATCCAGTAAGTTGGATTTCAGTTATTTTCTGACACCCAAAAGGAAGCAAAAAGATGGAGCTGCTAAGGGAGCCAGGAAGGGAGAAGAATAAAGAGAAGAAACTTCTCCACAATCCTTTGAAGCAACTACAAGATGAAGTGAAAACAAAGTTTATTATAATTCTTCATTAACGTTTTTTCATCTTCCAGTAAGAATAAAATATTTCTAATTATAATGGAAGTTAAATAACAGCAGTGTTTCAATCAGCATGATTTCCATAGGTTGCAACGATTTCAGACTGAATGAATATGATGATTTCCACCTTCACTGCTTTTAGCATTTTGAAATGTGATCATATTTTCCAGCTTATCCTCCACAACTGAAGAAAGTGCTTCATTGTTCTTAAATGCTGTATGTTTTATACAGACAAATGAAAAAAATCCAAGTTTTTACTCATGGAAAGGGAGATAAAAATAGCTATGAAACCCCCTTTTCAGCTAAAAATCAAGGATTTGCAACAACATAGAGTACTAGTTATACCAGATGATTAAAAGTGGCAATCTGACTGCTGGTTCACTGTATGAAAGGGGCTTTAATTAGTATCTGAAATGTCAACATAAGTTGATGTTCCAGGAGTAAAATCACGTAGTTTTAATTTCTCAATATTTACTGATGAATCAAAGAAGCACCCAGCACAGCCTGTTAACCATAAACAGTAGAGGTCACTCAGATCTCCCATTTGTTGATGAAAGCTAAACTACAGTTTTATTTTGGACACTTCCATCTTACAAATCGCAAAGTTCATCGACATGAATATTCATGGCCATGGATACGGATTAATATATCCCACCCTTTCCATCTGCTTCTGAATGTCCTGTGCCCAACATTGATTTTGTCTCAATCAGGAATTCTGAGGGGGTAACAATTCACTAATACAGCAAGTGCATGAGTTTACAGAAGAAACGACAGTGTTTTAGTGTGAAATTACTTTTCCTGGGCTGTATCACTTGTTACAATGCCTTCATTCACTGGCCATTATCAACCAGCATTTCTGTTTGCAGCCACTAATATTCGTATTTCTCTTGAAAAACGAATTTTTTAATGAAAATATAGCAATAAAATCACAAAGACCTCTCATTCCTGAAAAACCAAACAACCTCCCCACTACGTCCATCAGCAGAAAGAGGATTCACACCACTCAGGGGTTTGCAGCCAGTTAAGCAGCACCTCTTTCATAAACCAGCCAAGATACGGTGTGGGGAGGCACTTACCACAGTAATGTGAACCACCCCAAAGTCTGAGAGCATTGACAATCACCTTGCAAATGCTCTGAGCATATATTACAGTCCAAGGAATTGCTGCCTTCATGTACTGCTGTTTACCCTTGAGCAGAAGCACTGGCATTGCAGATGTAAAGTTACCCCAGGTTTTGATTCAGATGTAGTTTGGTGACATAGTATGTGCACAGTAGGTTGGATCATCTAACAGACACTGCAGGGCAGTCTCCAAGCCAGGTTCTCTTAAACTACATTACACCAAAACCATGACACCAATTACTGCCCTGTCCACTTGCAATTGGGATGAAGAACAAGAAAGAATGAGGGCAAAATTTCCACAAGGAAACCAACCTGTTCAGACTGGGAAGCAAAAATCACATGGGGAAAAAAAATTCTTTCAAAAAAAGCCCTAGCAAACACAAAAACCCACTTGACTTTTCCTGCCTAACACTGACGTTAACTCATTTAATAAGGCTCTGACATTTGCTTTCAGAACCACCTGGGACCTGAAAATAAAGCTTCGTGTGCAGCCTGCACTCAGGCCTATTATTAAAAAAACCAGAGTCCGTTTCTGTGTGCCATAAAGGAGTTTTTATGTTCAGAGTTTCTCCGTAATCTTGCCTTCCCCAGCATCCTGTTCTACATCTGTGACATCCTGGCAAAATGTATTCTCAACTGCAGTAGGTGATTGTAGATGTGTCTTCGGATAAGATAAATTATATGCCACAGAAAACAGCACCAGGCAAAGGTGGGCTACTCTGAGCTACTTGAGAGCATGAAGAAATAGGACAAAGGCAGAAGTAGGGATCTGTGACCTTCACTGATTAGGGACAGAAATAGTTATGGTGCAACGACTTAAAATAGGTCGCTTTCTTGGATTGAAACCAGCTTGTTTGATGGGATCATTTTGGCCACAAAGTGACACAAAGAATAGGATTTAATGTCAATAAACCTAAGTGTTGCACATTATGTCCAGCTCTTTCTTGACCATAGCCACTGGAATTTGGACAGCAAGTTATAGTTCTGCTTATTTAGGCAGAAATTATAATGTAAGCTAGTAGTTTCAGTGTAAGAATTAGATTACCATAGAATCATAGAATGGTTTAGGTTGAAGGGACCTTAAAGATCACTTAATTCCAAGTCCCCTGTCATGGGCAGGGACACCTTTCACCAGACCAGGTTTCTCAGCATTCCATCCAGCCTGGATTCACCTCAGGATTCATCTTACCTTAATATGACATAAGAACCACAGGGTTTAGAGCCATTAACTTATCAAAATTTGTGAATGTCCATTACAAAAATCACATTTATCTCTTATTTTCTCTACTTCGCATATTGTTTCCCAAATGCTTCCCAACCATGCTTTCAATTTAGAATAAATCCTGCTAATTGTTTTGATTTTTTTTTTAGCATAACAAACACCATGCCTCTACTAGTCTCTTTCCCCCTTGTCACTACGTTTTTATAAATCATGCAATTATAGGAATGAAGGTTGATTGCTGGATTCTTATTCTCCAGATGTACTAGAACATTAGCTGCCTGGTGAACTAAATGCCCGTGTAGTAGTTGGAGTTTATGAATCACTTTAAGGTTATGATTAGGAGGACACACGAAAAAGTCACTGATCACCATCAGATAGTGTCATTAGTATTCTAAACTGGCTGCCACAAATTAAAAATGCAGAAACTTTGAAAGACCTCATACAAAGAGCGAAAGACAACAGCAGGGTTAAGCCTCCTCTGAATTTCCATCAGCAATTTCCATCTGACCTGCAGCCAGCCAAGTCTGCTCGGAAATCTGGAGCAGCGGAGCCCTGCTCCAAGTGTCTCAGCACCTGAACTCATCACCTCTGCTCCAAGGAGTTGCAGCTGAAAGGCAGCACCATACTGATGATACAGCACTGCTTTTGGGACCTGACCTAGTGTTTCAACACTTAAACACTTCAACCTTTAAAGCTCCGTGTGGATACACCAACTCCAGGTACCTTTCATCACTTTGGCACACGGTCCCATGAAGTTGGAGCTATTCCTCATACCAAAGTCCATATGTACACTATGGAATATGTTTGGAATAAGCAAAAATTAAACATACTTTGACAATTTTTGGTGCTAACTTTTAAAAAGCTATAAAAATATATCAGTACATCATATGACAAATGAATATTCAGTGGTTATCAAATTCAACTCGAAATACAGCCACTGACACTTTAGGGCAAGTTTTGCCCTCAGTTAAATCTATTCCCTTGCTAATGCTGACTGCTCACACATCAGAACCATCTGTCATGTTTAAGTGTTTGGTGAGAAGTCTTGCACATGAACTTTTTTCTTCTCTTCCCACCACTGTCCTTTGGGTGTTTGCCGGCTCTTCCGACACAACTCCCAGACATTTACAAAACCATGACCAGTCAAGAGCAGCAGACACTGCCTGTTCAGTTCAATGACTACTTTTTTCCTGAAGGCAATCCCCAAGTTTATTTAAATAATTCTGTGCTGTATCCTGAAACTATTGATACATAACACCCATGGTTGCCTTGATTAAATTTTACTGTTCAATTTTTTCATGCAATACATACTAATTAGTTAATGAGTAGCATAGTATTCCATAAAGAGTGTCTTCTGTGTAACACCTAAATGTGTTAGAAAGGTTAATATGGCATTTTATAACACACAGGCTGATGACAGAAAGTAAAAATGCTATTCTGAAAAGCAGAAATGTCAACACATCTCTAAAGACATAAAACGACCGAAAATTAAATGTTACCAACTTCTGAGTCTGAAGAAAGGCTTCTTGAAGTTAAGGGATGAAACAAATGACCAAAAAAATAAAAAGGCACAAATCATATTTTAAAAGCATAATAATCTACTTAATGAAACTTTACAGAATGCTTTTTACACACATAAGCTTATGGAAACACTATTTATCTCCCTTATGCTGCAATAACTTGAAAGCGCCCAAAAATAGAGAGTCCACAAACACACATCATTAACTTTTTGAGGCAACTAGTATGTCAGCTTCCCTATCTCTTGGCAGATTATATCTCTTTCAGAAGAACTTTATTCTTTGGAAGGGCAGTTTTCAACATGAATCGTGACTTTAATTTGATAAATGGGGATGCACGTGTGTGTGTTAGAAGCCACACACCTATTCACACAGAAATGCATACGTGTTTATAGAGAACACACATCAGCATCCCAGGGGGAGAGGTTACATCTGCAGACACACAGGTTTGCAAATAGGTAGCACCAGATATTTGAAACAGATTGCACCCATTAAATTTGCCTGATGAAGTCCTCAGAGGCTTCAGGAGGAACACAGGGTTTTCTGGAAAGTGGAAAGGAAGGAGAGAGGAGCCTTAGTTTCCCCTGTGTTCTAGGATGCAGGAATAAAAAAATACTTTAAAAAAAAAAAAAAAAATCAGCCTTCCAGTACCTGAAGATGATGTACAAGAAAGCTGGAGAGAGACTTTTTACAAGGACACAGTGACAGGACAAGGGGGAACGGCTTGGCGTTGATGGAAAGCAGGGTTAGATGAGATGCTAAGAAGACTCTTCCCTGTGAGGGTGGTGAGGCACTGGAACAGGTTGCCCTGTGGATGCCCCATCCCTGGAAGTGTTCAAAGCCAGGCTGGATGGGGCCTGGGGCAACCTGGTCCAGTGGAAGGTGTCCCTGCACACGTCAGGGGGTTGGAATGACATGATACTTTAAGGTCCCTTCCAACACAAACCATTCCATGATTCTAAATTAGCCCAGGCAAAAGTATATATTAAAAACTAAACTAGGAGGCTTGTTAACATCCTGGATTCCCCCCATCCAGGTTTCAAATCTAGTCCATTAGAAGGGCTTTTCAAAGCTTTGAAGTCCCAAGGATAACAGTGTCCAGACTTTATCAAGGTCAGGAACCTGCAGCTGCAGTAACACAGCTTATCCTCACCACCCCACTGATTTTTGAATTTTCAGCATTAAACCTTGAGTTCCTCAGGTTTTTCACTTGATGCTTTTAATCTAACATGTCCAAGGGCTAACATCTGTAGACAACAGCATAGCCCAAGGTACAAGCCTGCAGAGAAATGTACAACAGCAGATGATATTCCCAAATATTCAGACAAGGTCCCACTGGGAGCAGAAGGGCTGCAATTAGCTTTCAGTGAAAGCTGCATAACACCTTTATTATCGCTCAGAACTGCACCTTTAAGTTGCCAAACTTGCCCTGGGAAAAAGTCCAGAGTGGAGCTTGCATGGGTACACAAAAGGCATGAGGGCAGTGACCAGGAGACCGGATTTACAGGGGGAATTTTAACGCTGCAGAGCCTTGAAGCCCTGGGCCACTTCCTGATGCCAACCAGACTTGCCCAAGGAGAGTCATGCCCTGGTTAATTTTATTTATAATAATTTTTTTGACATTTTTTTCTCCAGATCAGATGCACCTATGTGGTCAGCAGCACTGATCAAGCCAAATTCATGATGTTCTGTTTTTGAGAGAGCATCAGGGATATGGGCATAAACGGGACCACATGAGCACAGTCTTGATTCTTTCACTGCAGTTCCTATAGAAAGTACAAAATATGTTCTTCTTCACTATAATTATGATGCTATAATGACTGCACTCCTAGCAGAGATTCAGGAAATGCAGAAGGCAATTTGGTCCTCTTCCTTTATGACTAAGTTAATCAACCCAAAAAGCTCAGCCAAAGGGAGCAGCCCAGTGAAGAAAGCTCATCTGACTCACTCCAGCAGAGCTCCATTTTCAAAGCTCCAACAATGAGCATGGTTTATCACACCATGACAGAAATGGAAGCAGAATAGAGGGGGAAAAGAGACATGGAAGTGGAAAGGAAGGGAAAAAGAGAGACAAACAATGAAGGCAATGTCTCCACCTGATGTTACTAGTCCTTGTAATGGAAAATGATAGCAACAGATTTGAAAGACAAATCCATCCTAAGATATTTAATCAAATTTTTCATTATGTTGGACATTAGAGAAAATTTCATTTCTGCAAGACAAATACAGTATGTGACAGTAGTTTTAGAGGCAGACAGAAGCAATTTGAAGGGATATAGATGTGTACAAACACAGATGTCTCTGCAGGTTCCAGCCTAGGAAGGGTATTTTAACCTCCCCTATTTCCCATCAACAACCACGATGCTGAACAGATTCAGAGAGTAATAATTTTCTTTCTCCTTCCAGAAAAGCACCATGAGATATCCCACTAAAACACTAACAGACTTCTAAAGAACATAATAAAAATGATTTTTTGCTTCTCTGTGTTTCTTCCATATAAAGTGGCTCGGTGAGACCCTGGGACAGGGATGCTGGCAGGATTCCAGGCAAATTGTTATTTCCATGGACAACAGTCACTTCTAATTAAAAATTTCAACTTGGATTTTTTTACTACAACAGGTTTTTCTTGCTGTCAAAGCAACTTTTAAGTGTTCTACTCACACAGCCCATAAGGAAATTATAAAGTCATTTGATACTGCTTGTCAAAGTCCTTCACATAACGTGAACCCAGGAGAGACTATAAGTGCACAGATACCTTTCTACAAAGAGCATAATGAAAATTTCAAAATCCTCTAATTAATCAGAGGTATTGTCCACAAATGTAAATGTGTTGCTAAGATTAGTGGTTTCTTATTTAGAGGTACATTCAGTCAATTATTAGCTTTAAAAAACACTTGCCTTCTAAGTCAATAAATTCAGGGAAAAAGAAATGAGAAGCATATTTAATGACACAGAAAGGTTCAAAAGAAATGCTTCCAAAGCCAGCATAATTAGGATAAATCAGCTATTTCTGAGAGGAAAAAAACCAAACACAAACATTCAAAACCAACCAACCAACAAAAAAAAAAAAAAACCACCTCCCAAAAGCCCCCAAATAAACACACATCATAGATGTGAAGCATAAACAGAGTACAGTCCTCTGGTCACAGATAGGCTGGGTGGATAAATTGATTTAGTTTACAAAAAATGTCCATTGTGAATGCACATATGTTTCTGTCATCGCTCACGATTAACAACCTGCTACTATTCCTCCTAAAATCTCTGAACTGTTCACAAGGATGTGCACAGGTTTACAAAACAAACTTAAAATAAAGCTTGTATATTGTACAGTAGCCACCACTATTTTCCATAAACAAGTCCTACTTCTTCACAGTCTTGCAGTCCACAGAGATTTTTTACTCAGGTCACAGCAAGTGACCCAAGTAATCATGTGCTGGGCTGTATCAGAAGAGTGGCCAGCTGAGCAAGATGGGGCTGTTCAGCCTGGAGAAGAGAAGGGTGACGATATCAAAGCCTTCCAACACCTGAAGGGGCTACAGGAGAGCCAAGAGGGAGTTCTAACATGGGCATGTAGTGACAGAACAAGGGGGAATGGCTCTAAACTCCCAGAAAACAGGTTTAGATTAGGTATCAGAAAGGAATCCTTCCATGTGAGGGTGGTGAGGCACTGGAACAAGTTGCCCAGAGAAGCCATGACTGCCCCGTCCCTGGCAGTGTTCAAGGCCAGGCTGGATGGGGCTGGGAACAGCCTGTTCTAGTGGTAGGTGTCCCTGCCCGCAGCTGGGGGGTTAGAACTACATGGTGTTTAAGGTTCCTTCCAACCCAAACCATTCCATGGTTGTATGAAGTACTTTTGGAAGATATCTCGGCTTCAGTGTCTGAAGCCGTACAACAGCAGAACCTCTGTGACCTCCAGCATAATAAAGCACTAAGGTCTTTACCTGTCACTGTGACTCACGTCACTTCCATGGTGTGGAAATACCCACAAATCCATACTTAGTGCAGACTCCAATAACCTCAGAGCAGCCAGCATAATCCAAATAACATCTTTCCCAGTATTTCAATCCTGCTTTAGAGTCTTCAGCATCTGCACAATCTCCTCATTTCCTGGACACGTTCCTGCTAAGCTCTGACTAATTCTGCAAGGATTACAGCTCCTATACCTATGCTCTGGCTACCTGCAACTCCAGTCACTGGCAGATCCCTGTTTATGACGTTAGCACCAGGTTGGGAAATTCCATCACAGCCGGAACAGTTCCTAAGAATGGGGCTATGGTCATTCTCCATCTTCCAACAGGGCTGCAACAGCTGGGGAAGGCACAGACTGAATATATGAAGACCCAAATCAACAACTCTTTTCTAAGACCTTTGTAAGCTTTCCAATTCCTGCCTGAGTCCAGAGATCTTCCACAACTGCTCAGCAAAGCAGTGGACAAGCAAATGCAACAAACTTATTACTATTCTAATTAACAGAAAATAAAAGCTATATTTCCCTTCCTGTCAAAGACCTCCTGTAATAAAATAAGACTCTGTCTTATAAATTAATTTTTCATTGTTTTTGGTTTGGTTTTTTTTTTTTTATATCTCTGTGCTACACCAGCTGGTTTGCTTAGAGCAATGAGCTGTTGAATTAGATAACATGTTTTTAATAAGTCAGTCTAGTAGAGCAGTTTTGAATGGCTTCACAATGCACAGATGTCTAAATTGTCTGTAGAGTAATATTAATACTAAGTGGTAAAAACATGGATTTACAATTCTGTTGAGTCCACAAGCGACAAATATACATTCTCTCAGTATGATCAGCTTGTAATTATTTTTAATTAGTCCGAAATAAAACTGCACATTTGGATAGTGTTAAGGATTATTTTAGCCAAATTACAGGTTAATAAGAATAAAGCATCCACCTGAACCCAGAGCTAAACTGAATGCACAGATACATATATTAACCCTGCCTAGTAGTGAAAAAGAAGAATTCATGCTACAGAGGAGAAACTTTCCTAAACCTTTTACTTAGACATCTACTGATCCCAAGACAAAAATCCATGAAGTTTTAACCCTGCAGTGCCAGGTAAGCTCAGGAGTCAGTCCCACGTGCTCCAGGATGCCTCCCCAAGAGTCCCACTCGTAAGACAGCAAGTCATAAGGAGGAGAGGCCCTGAGATAAATGGGCCAATTTATTGCTCCCAGGGCAGCAGTATAAAGCTACAGTGATAGGCAGGGGGCTTGCAGAACAAACTGAACTGTGGCTCAGGGCTTGGAAAACAAAGATGCTCAGGGAGCTCTGTGGGATTGGCATGGCCTTACCATGTCACCCAAGTGAAGGGTCTCGGCCACCCCGAGACAGCAGCCCCTGTGCAGACTTAGTGCTGCAGAAATGCAGCCAGCTTGGGTCAGAAGCCTTTCCTGGAAGCAACTGGAGATGCTACAACTGACGTGGATGTTCTCAAAACACAGCAAAATTATTTTTAAAATAGTCAAATAAAGCATCTTTATATTTTCCATTTACTTTTTAATAAAGTTTTCACAGTTTTTCAGGCTGGGTGCCACTTAATTTTTTTTTTTTTCCCCTGCTTTTCTACATTTAGCATGGGCTTGCATAAGGAAGCACTTCCAGGGAGCACAGGGTTACTTTTAAAGTTGCAAGTGCTTTGTACTATGTGATGTATTATAAAAAAATAACTAACTATAAAGAGATTAAAAGAATCGATGAAAATGCAATAAAGAAAAATGCTTCATTTTCAAAAGCTGAGAAAATATGCATGACCTGGAAATCAATGAAGTATTTATTCACACAAGTGAGGTTTCTTTTATAGCACAGTACTGAAAAAATAAATGTAAAGCTTAACTGTCAAAACACACCAAAAGATACCAAAACACAGCCAAATATTTAGATTAATTGATCATGTCTACACAATATTTTATAGTTCAATAAAATTTAACATAAACCAACTTGCTTCCAACAACTGGGCAGGTTGATGGTTTGCTAACCTGTACGAGCAACGTCACTTGAATAATTTAACAGGAAAAGCAAATGTCACTAAGCCATGGCAGGTGTCAGACAGTATCCATTCAGAGTACTTACTGGCTCATGACACCTTCTAACAGCATCAAGAACGTTCTCCGCAAATCCAATCCTCTTTGCATCTTTCTTTGTCTTCCTCTCTTCACCAAACTGTGCAACTCCTAAAGCCTTTTTGCCCAGAAGCTGAGCAAGCAATCCTCATGTCAGTTGACTCCAGAGAACTCCTAGATCTCTGTGAGCTGTGCTGCTCCCCGGATGCTCAGTGTGATCTGCTGTGATAAATGCATCCTTATTTCCTAAAGGGAGCCCCTGGTGGTCTAGTGGTTAAGGACACGGCACTGTAACTGCCGAGGCCCGGGTTCGATTCCCGGTCGGGGAAACTCCCCGGGTAGGCGGAGCCCGTTAGCCCTGTAAGGCGATCCACCTACGTCCTGAGGACCTCGCTGCCACTGTCCAAGCTCGCTTGGCCCCGGCAGATGAACCTCAGGATTAAAGGGTGGGCTCAGTTCTGCGCGCACTGTGTCCCACCTAAAATAAATCCAATGCGCAGGCTGGAAGGTGTACAAAGACCTTCCACAGATCTTCGTTCGCGAAGGCTGGCCATACATACATACACATTTCCTAAAACTTCACTCTGCCTTCAGTCTTCACTGTTTGACTACAGTGGGCTGCTCTTGCTTTCTGTTGGTTACAGTGAGCAGAGCACTGGGTGTGCTCTGATATCAGGTCCTAATAAAGGCAGTGGGAAAATCCTTGTGACCTGCCAAAGGGAAGACCTCAGGGTCCTGGTGGCCACCAGCACCCTGGGCTGTGTCAGGCACAGCACAACCAGCAGGTGAAGAAAGGATTGCACAAGGTTCCTGCCAACCTCAACCATCCTGCCACTCACTTCCAGGACCGATCAGCTTCCAAAAGGACCATTCTTTTTTAAAAACTCAGCGCCATAGCTGCAAACTCCAAAATGAATCTGTCTATTTTTAAACTAACAGTTAAGTAACTGCAATCAAAATGCTGCCCATCACCTTCTATGGGGGGAAAACTCAGTCCACATTTACAGTCTGTGATGTGTGGGTGTTAAGTGTGTACAACAGGCTGTGAGAGGCAATGAAAACAGAGCAGACAAAAAGTGTGAGCAGAAAGGGTGAGAGAAAAAATGATGGAGTACTGAATCCTCTGGTTAGAGAACAAATCCTTGTCTTCCTAGATTTGGTGGAAGAATTAAAACTGAATGAGGTTGTTGGGCTTGCAGCTCTAAGATCCTCAAGAAAATTTATTTCATAATGTATAAAAAATTATCCTAAGGTATGCAGTCTACCTGGAGCAAATTCCAGGCACACCAACACAATTTCAAAGAGATACAAAAACCAAAGTAGTATGACCTACTGCATTCTTGAAATACTCTTCCTTCTATTGTGTCTAAGAATTTCAGTATTAAGTGTGCTGATCAAGTTTAGACCATAATACATCTCTACCAATGGCTTAAAATAATTCTAATTTAAATATTTAATGTACGTTAAACGTGCCAAACGTAATAATCAAGGTGGAAATGGCAGATTTTCTTTAAAGTGGGTTTCATATCAAAATTAACAAGCTCAGTCCAGACATTTATTTATTTCCCTCAGGCTGCTAAATCATAAGACTAGGTCCCAAGGGAGCTTGGAATTGAAGAAACCATGCTAGAACAGCACAGAAGCTCATAAAACTTCCAAGCAAAAGACAAATCCTTTTCTAAGAGATGACGGTCTTGGGGAAATAATGGCTTAGTGAACCACAATCTTTGGACTTGGCTCACACTGATGGCTCTTATCTTCCTAGGTACCTGAAGTTCAAATACCACTAAGAAGTATTTATCATCTGTGATTTTTCCCCCTCTCAGACAAGATTTAGTACGTACGACTTTGAAGATGCTGAGAACTTTAAATATTGTTATTAGTAAATTTGACGTTTATCGAACTTTATAAACTTATCCTCCAAAAATCAAAAGATCACTGAATGTTTAGAACACCATCTTTAGCCATTAGAGCTCACCTAAACCTGATTCTTGTTTTATTCAAAGCTGTAAAAACATCCGGTGTGTCCAGAAGCATCTGGATTCCAGACTTTGTGTTACAGACAGGGAACCAAATCCCTAGGGATTCTTCACAGCACTAAAAATTCTACTGGGGGTGGTGTAACTTGAAATACACTGCTGACAACAGTTTACCTCTGTAAATGAAATCCCCAAGTAATGTTGTTAAGTATGTTAGAATAAAAACTTTCACAGACGTTTTCAAGCCCGGCTCCCACATCATCTTTGAGAATTGCCATGGATACCAGCTCCAGAAATGCAATGCAGATGAAGAATGAAATGATCTTCAGTCTGTTATCAAATTCTGCCTAATCTTTAGAAATGCAGATGTGCCGACAAAGCGATACCACATCCATTTTTGTTCTGGCTTATCACTTACTCTTACAGCACACTGTCTAGCAGTTCCATATTATAAATGATTCAAGGGAAGCCAAGTTTCTAAACCCTTGTATTTTAGAGTTCAAAGTAGCTGAGTTAGAAAAAAAAAAGGAGCTTGCTTTTTAATATTGCCAAGTCCTTGCACACAAATGCATCACTCCCTCATTCTCACAGTTCTAGCAAAAAACAACACACAGCATCCCTGCATGTGCTGTGGACGTGCAGACAGTATTACAGGAGCACTTTGAATTGTGTCCTGTTCAATAAAGTCTCAATAATTTCAATTGCACTTTAAGCTTTTACAACTTAAATTTTACAACTAATTTTATTTCTAATTTAAGAATTTTCCATGGGCATTTTAATGTTGTGGAGTGGTATGAATCTATCAATACAATCATCTCTTTTAAACCTCTGTTGAAATCTGTTCCACAATAGAAATTGCAACGGAATACACCTACATTTACAAAGCACTACAATCCCTAAAATGTACCACAGGTGTTGCAATTATACTCGTGATTTTGGTTTTGAAGGACGTAGGTGAGCAAGAAACATTTTGGTAGTAACTCCTCCTGGGCAGCAGGAGTGCAGTCATCCAAAACTAAAAATCATGTCTGGCATTTTCCTGTGGAAAAACTAACGCTGAGTGCTGCTCTACAGAACCTGAAGGGGAAAAGAGAAAAGTACTCCTTTACTCCCATTGTCCCTTGTAGTACATTCTACTCAATAACAATAAATGAAACACATGAGAATTTTATCTTTTAACAATGCTTTCTTTGCGGAATTCACATATTTTATTATTAACCTCTGTGTGTGTGTGTGTGTGTATATATATGTATATTTTAATTATCTATATCTGCGGGGGGTTTTCCCACAAATTTCATTCCAAGCTATAAAGAGAACTGAAAAACTTAAACAGAAGAAACAGTCCAATTACATGCAATTAAAATAGCAATAACAAAAGCCCGCCTGTTTTGCAGGACTTGGATGATATATTTATCATTACACATAGTTTATATTTCTACTAGCACTCAGTGTGCAACTCCAAACATGTAATTATATACCAGAACTATAATTTGCAGATGTCCTTACTTCATTGAGCACAAAGAAATTAATTGCCCTTTTTCTAAAAAGGATAAAACCTTTGGATATAGGTCTTTGAGCAACCCTCAGAATGTTAATAATGCTACCAACAAAGTACACTATTACATAAAATGATGCCAGTAGTAAATTTTTCATTTCACACTAATAATAACCAGAAGACTACCAGTGCAATTAAGTAGTTTCACATGTTCAGCCATAGCCAGTGTCTTTCCAAAATAAAGTAAACCTTCCCAAAAAGACTCTGAGATTAGCTCAGTTGGTTAGAGCATGGTGCTAATAACACCAGGGCTGTGAGATCGACCCCTGCATGGGCCATTCACCTCACAGTTGGACTTGATCCTTGTGGGTCCCTTCCAACCCAGAATATTCTGTGAAATCAGAAACAGTTCTTTGCTCCTGACAGGAACATAAGAAGGAGTGACTACCAGAATACACAACTGGTTTTTTGCAGTGGGTATTAGTAATATTCTAACTCCTCCTACAACATAATACGAACTTTGCACACCTCAGAAACTGGATTTTGGGAGTGGCAGACTGCAAAATCTGCTGATGAGCTGATTCTGACATCTGAGGCTTTACTTGAAGCATACCAGAATCCAGGATTTGCCTAATATTCAAATAATAAAAATTAAAATGACCCTCCCCTGGCATCCCACCCTTCAAACCAGCCCATCACACCTCATTCACACAGGCTCAGCGTTGAGTGTGATGAAGGTACCTCCAAGTCTGGCATCAGCGTGGAACATCAACACCTTCCTGTCAGGATGTGATGCACACTGACCCTTGGAGGAGCTATCCCTCCAGGAGTCTCCTTTCCTTCTGGTTATTTCAGGCACTCAGCTACTGGCTCACTTTCGGGTTTGCAAGGTCAAGTGCATGGTTAGCAAGCAATCTCTCTTTGGCTGCAGTGGATCACTTGGAATAGTTCCCTGAGAAATAACAGACTCCAGGGCTTGCAGCATTTCTGCATTGCCCCCGGGTTTTTCTGACATTTCTTGAGTCCTATAGATAATTCATCTAACTCCCAGATTCACAGAACCACCTGGTGGTCTCCCCTTTTCAGCAACATCACACAATTCACCCTAATTTCACTTCCATGATTGTAATGCCTGACCCTCTACCCAGTTAAATATGGCAAATCACATTACAGCCCTAAACAGGGAACATTTGATTCCATTTCTATTTCTGTATCACAAAGGACAAAGCAATTCTATCTTCTTTTACACAAGTGAGGTTCCTAATTCTTCCATCTATCTTAATTCTTCATCATAATTAGTCCATCATATACCAAGCATTTAAGAAAATAACTATTCAGTGGGTGGGTTGTTTTTTTTTTTTGGGGGTGGGGGGAAGCAGTTAAGCTATATCTAGGTACTAAAAACTATACACAGGCTGTGAAACATTTATTATGTGTATATATATATATATATCTACCTATACAAGGAAAGCTGAAAGACCTCTCCGTGACAGTGGGACACAGTGAGTGACAGGTACCAACAGTTACATTTGGGCTTTTGCTATGGGCCAGGTTACAAATATGTTGCCTGTTTGGCTCTCAAGGGATGATTTGGCAGTAACCAGTTCTTCTTTTTCTAAGATATGTCATTTAGCTTTAGTTTCTATTGCTGTTCTGAGAAACTCATGGTGACTCTGCACAAAGAGCGAGATCAAGTGGGAAACACAAACAACCACCAGCAAATGTTAAAAACTACTTCCCAATTTCCATTTGTAATGCATCTCAGGAACCTCAGGTTTGGTCTCCACACACAATTATCCAGTCGTTATTTAGTCCTGATAGCACCGCACAACTTTTCTCTGTTATGCCAGAACTATTTAAGAATTAACAAATTTGACTCCCCTCTGCCCATCTTGGCAACAAGACTCGTGCCAGCAGGTGTTTTGGTCCATAGCCATGTTGAAGGTGTCACAAACTGCTGCTGTCTCTGCTCACATGATGCACCAGGATGTGAGAGGCTCTGGATCATCTCTGCTCTTTTTCCTGGAGGGGACCTGAACCTAAAGTTCCTGCTCTCAATGCTTCACAAGGAATCACTCAAGCACGCCTCCAGCTCATCCTGCCCTAAGGAGCTTCACTCTGCCTATCTACCATACCAGAGTCTCCAGGACCCCCCCAGGTGACAGACAAACAGATGAGAAGGCAGCACAAAATCTGTGCCTGCAATGCTGTTTGTGCTGCTGAGCACCTTTTCCCCAGGATTTCATCTTCGTGCCTCCGCTCCCCTCTGTAAGAAGGGAATTACTGCCATACCCCTGCCAACCACACTGTGAAATCAATGCACAGCTCTGCAGCAGCAGGCTATGTAAAAACCCACCCAATGACAGCTCTTTTACACAAAGGGATTCTTTATTCCAAAATGTAAGCTAATACTTTCTATGACCAGAAGTACCAGGGTCTCCCAGCTAGGTTCTCAGCCTGCCAGCACAATTCCTCTCAGGAGGAATCATTATTCATGCCAGCTGAGGACATATTGACTTAAACAGCTCTGACAATTATTTTACCACTTCATACTGTGTAAGGAAATGCTTTCAAATACAGATTTGTGGTGGCAGGAAGGTTGTTAAATGAATGTTTTCCCTTTTGCCATTTTGCTGTAGTGAGCTGAGACTGCAGATGTAGCATTGCAAAGGAAAAAAAGAAAACACCTTATGTAATATTTATTAGTTTGGTATTTTATACTTTCATCCTCACTTCTTTAAAGCTTTAGCTTTCTCTTTCTGGAAGCAGGTTATAAACACTGTCGCTTACACTGAGCAATAGAAAAGCACTGGAGATTAACCTTGCTTTATTCCAGGGACTTATAAGTTTCCAAATAACTTGTTTCCCAGGAGCAGTGGACAGCAGCATAAACACAAGTAAGAACAAGGATTTTTGAAAGGAGAAAAGTCTTTAGCAAGAAATGAGAGCTGAACACACCAGGGAGAAAAATAAATATCATAGCACAGAACTCCAGCTAGAAATCTCCATTTTCACACAGCACATAATTTTCTTTTGGATAAGTTGTTTCCCAAAAAATGAATCTGGAGCAAGCAACAGTATGTCACTCCCGATACATAGGCTCTGTATATGTGAATCTAGGTGAATGCCAGGTAAGGCAACTGAAAACCAACCAATAGCTAATAGGATAAAAGGTGGTTGCAAGCTCCCGGTTGGTTTCTGTTGTAAACTACAGTTTAATTTCAGGAACACTTTTTAGTGTTTTCCTCCACGTACATTTTTTTCCTGCTAATGCTTTGGACAAAGGAAATCTTATGGAAAGCAACAGCAGAAAAGGTTCTGAGAGCTGCATAAAACTATTTTTGCAAACAAAGCTAAGAAAGGAAGTTACTTTGTCCACTTCAAAATAACAATTAGGTTTCTTTCCATGGGTAACTTGAATCACTTTGCAGTTTAGGACAGCACCAAACCTTCACAAGGACTTCACCCTGGTGTTAAGACGCACATTTTGCCACTCCATGAAATTTTAAAAAATTGAAAGCCCACAACAAAAAACAAAACCAAAACACACACAAAAAAGCACACATTTCATGCGTGTTTCTTACACACTCATCAGCATCAATAGCTAATTCTCCAAACATGCCTTGGACTGTGCATACATAAAGATGGTTAAGATGGAGGGAAAAATTCTTATTTGCAAAAGAACACTAAAGAAAAAAAAACAATATTGGTGAGGAAGAATTCATTTAACATCTTAGCTCTTAATTCCCACAACAAAGCAACATACTGCTCAAGATCTGATTGAAGAATGACTGATTGCAATCCTGCCTCACTGCTGTGTCTGAGCAGGGGGTGGGAAGCAGTGTTTCTTCACGAGCATCCTCCAGCAGAAGACTCACAGGCTTAACAAGAAATCTGAGCCTGACACGCAGAGAGGTCTGAGGTTACTGCAGGTATGACAAGCCTGGAAGGTACTGTCAATTCTCCAGGTTTATTTGTCTGCAAATCTGATTCTGCTAAGCCCCACTTTCAGGCTGACTGAGTACAGTTAACACTCTTGGCACCAAAACGTGAGAGTAAGACATTCACCTTTAGAGCTTACTGCTTAATTTGAGCATGTGCTTTTAATGTACCAAGGTTAGAAACTTTATAACTAGACTTCATTTTTATGTCACATTACTGCAGTAAAATTCACCTGATCCCCATAATCAAGTTTTGTTCAGCTCCCTTTTTCCAAAATCAAAGCACTGAGATGTGGAAGACAAATCCTGGCAGACAGATCTTCAATTACTACTGCGGCAGCAGAGTGCAGCATCTAAGGGTTCCCAGCCCTTACTCAGCACTGAGCTGCTCTGCAACCCAGAGAAAATATTGACCGTGCTCTGAGAATATCTCAAGGCAACACAGCATCTCCTCTTATGAAAGTTATATTAATTAATTTTAGCATGCTCTTAATTGGTCAAAACAGAGGTGATTGTTGGGTGGATTCGTCACCAATCTGTGTGTAACCACACCTGTGGGAAACTCAATAAAACTGACATTTGGTGCCAGCAATGCAGACAGAAGTCAGAAGCTGCAAATTCTTCAAATTTACTGCAGGATATAAAGGGGAGATCAGGTAGCGCTGCTAAATCTTGAGGGCTGCCACAAAACCCCAGTCAGATGTCAGGAGCTATAAACTTACAGAGATGGCGACTCAGAATCATTCTTTTTGGTGTTAGTTGCACTGTCAGGAGTTATTTCTGCTGCAGAGCTTCACCTCCCTGCAGACCCAGTGGAGCTCAGCCTGCCCTTGTGGGCAGGGAGCAGCTGGCTTGCACCTCGGACAAAGCTTCCCAGGTATCCTGTACAAGGCCACAGCACATTCCAACACAAGAGTGACAGTCCCGAGGATGCCATGGCTCTCACCACAGCAAAAACCAACATGTTTCTCAAACAAAAAAGAAGCACTGACTTGGTGTTTGTAAATTCCTGCTCTGACTTACTGTCCTGCAAAAAATAAAATCATTCATTCCATGCTTTGCAGCAGTTCTCAAAGGATAACAGTTATTCCCCTTCACAGTCTTTTTTGCCTTTATAAACCACATTTTCCCATCCAACTTTATTTAAGAAAAGGGAGGAAATTAATTATATCTCAAGTAATTAGAAATCTAAAATCCTTTAATTCACTTCTCTCAGACACAGCTTTGGAATATATTAAGATGTTAGGTCTAATACTCTCCTCAGAAGCCTGGGAGACTAATTTATTTCGAAGGAAGGCACACATGCCTCTGAAAGCAAATATAGCCATTAACTCCTTTAATCCCTCCCCATCACAAATGATCTATTTTGTTGTTTCACTGCTGAATCGTTAAAGAAATCCTGAGACAGGTTCCACTATAGTCAAGTCCAGGGATGTGAGAGATGCAGACGAATGGCCTGCCTTGCCCTGGCGTGCCCCTCACGCCCTGGCAGACAGCATAAAACATGCTGCAGTGTGTACAGCCCTGCCTGCAAACTCAGCTGTGGCCTGGCTGAGCATATCCCAACATATCCCAACATCCCAGTAAAAATGCTACTAGACACCTCTAATTCAATGCACTGAGAGAAATTGGGCACAACATCTTAAAAAACAATAGGCTTGGAACATTTAATTGACAACAAGTTTCCCCAGTTATGTCTGTTTGCACAAATATAATCTTTATGTGTAATTTCTTACTGTGTACTTACTGCTGGAGGGAAAAAAAAAGGGCCACATTGAAATATGATGCCTTTATTTTTTAATTGTAAGAACGCTAACTCACTTGACAAAACAAGTAGCAAATACACAGATAATTTGATGCCATATTGCTGAAGTAAATTGGTATTGAATTCCAGCTTCAGCACCAACAGCATGTTAAGACACTGAATAAGCCAAATTTCTGAGGGTGTCCCAAGAAGACACTGCCAAGTGCTGCACTCAGAGGAAGGCACAAACATCAGCTTTTACACTGCAGTGTTTCACATCAGACCCACCCCCCGTGCATACTGGCTGTGTTAGATAGCTGGGCTGCATAAAGTCAATAGTCACAATCTGTTCTCCTAATCTAGCAGATTAAAAATACATCCCAGTGATTAATGGAGCGTAATAATATCTTTTTTGATAGCCAGTGCTATCTGGCAGGACAGCCTGTAGTGGATAGCTTGAATTTTAGAAGATTACTTATATAAGTACTAAATAATATAGAAATCTATGTGCAAATACACAGGCTGCAAAAATAAAATGGGAGTTGGACAGGTCAGGAAAAGCATTTTAGAGAGGAAATGTTGGTACATCAGTAAAGTTACCTATGCAACTGTGATATTCCCATATCCAAAGACTGAATCTCAAAGTATCACTCACAGTGTGCTAAAATTGATCAAACCTCAGTAAACATTTATTTCACAAGTCACCTACAAAAAGCCTGTAATGATTTTTTTTTCCTGAAGCTTTAATATGAAAGATTGACAAGTGCTTAAATTATTTTTTTTAAAGCAACACAGAGTAGATAAAGCAGCCTAAAGATGATGAAAATCTGGAGGCACAAGAGGACACTTTGAGAAGCCTGAAGATTAAGGGTTTGTTATGCTGCAGAGCAATTAACACACTTGAACTTAAGCAGGGGATAATTTCTTCCAGATGAGGAAGCAAGGTGGACAGAGGACTCACGGTTAATAATTACCCTAATCTACTTTCCCCATTCCTGCACTGAGGTTTTTAAACGAACGGGATTTAGCAGCAAAGCAGGATGATTTGAGCCTGTGTGCAGAGGATGATGCTGAAGAGCTTTTCACTACATGCACTCGGTCAGGGATGTCTCCCTAAAGCTCCAAGTCCCCTTTCCATATGCAGTCTCCATCATCCCCTTAAGAGATTTGCCAGCACCCACCTGCACGGCAGGAAAGCACTGGGCTCTTACACCATTTGACAAAACCCCAGAGGATGGGTTTTAAATGTTATATCTAATCCACAACATCCAGTACTTGCTAGACACTACTAGGAGGTTACCTCAAAAAGACTGTAAACCTTGAACTGTTTCAAAAGCACTCAGAAAAGGGGGGTGGGAGCTGCTTACAGCAAAAGTGGCAATCATTTTGGGGGGTACCAGCTTGAGGAGCTCCCTCGTGACTAGTGACCACAACGAGCAGAAGGACAGGATGCATGCAAGAAAGGTGGGATAGTTAGGGTATATCCCCTTTTGGGACTCTGCATCATGCTCCATCCTGAAGGCAGCACACTACAGAGTGGGATTAGGGGCATGTTCTTTGTACTCTCAGTTTCCATATTACATTATACATCATATTATATTATATTACCTTATGAACACAAACAGCATTGCTGCAGCACAGTAACCACCAGAGACACCGTCCTGGCAGCAGCTTGAAGCAATAACTTGGGAAAGGTTTGCAGTCTGTTCTGTCAGGTTGAGCGGTGAAACAGTCACCTTGGCATTGCTTGTGATACTGTTAAAGACTCAAAACACACCCTGAAACCCTCATCAAGACCTGTTATGGCATTCAAAGGGAATAAAATAAAAATAACACCCTAAGAGATAAGTACTCGTGTATGCCACGAGCAGTGCAATCCCATGACAGATGTAGCAGCAACCCCCTGGGGTACACTGACTGTAGGAAAGGTCTGCCAAAAGTCACATAGGGCTGCTAAAAAATAATTTGTCACAGCTGGTCATAGCTGGGGGAGGGGAGTCAGATTAGAAAATTCATGCTGCCTTAAAAGAAAATGGGAAGAAATTTAAAATTACCAGAGTGAACAAATGGCATCTTCCCAAAAGATTTTAAGTAATGTTTGAAAATAATCCAAATACAAATATTTGACAGAAAAAAGGGCCATTTTCAGAAAATAAATCATAGAGTCATTTAAGGTTGGAAAAAGCCTCCTAAGATCAATGAGTCCAACCATCAACCTAACACTGCCAATTCCACCACTAAACCATGTCCCCAAGTGCCACATCTCTGCAACTTTTAAAGCCCTCCAGGGGTGGTGACTCCACCACTTCTCTGGGCAGCCTGTTCCAGTGCTTGACAATCCTTTCAGTGAAGAATTTTTTCCTTAACCTCCTCTGGCACAACCTGAGCCTATTTCCTCTTGCCCTATTGCTTGTTACTTGGGACATGACAGTGTCCCCCTCCTCACTAAAACCTCCTTTCATGCAGTTTGTGGAGAGAGAAGGTCTCCTCTGGAACTGCTTTCCTCTGGGCTAAGGTCTCCCAGCTGCTTCTCATCAGACTTGTCCTCCAGACAAGTGCACTTTCCACTTTTATTTCTACACATAAAAAAGCCTATGGCTAACCAGAATTCCATAGGTGAAGTACAAGAAACTGCAATACCCAAATATTCTTATACATATGTATATAATTGAAAAATCCCACCAGAATCAAACCTCCAGACAATACACTGTATGCATATCTTCTTCCTGTGAGCTGCCTTACTGTCATTTCTATCAGCATTTACACCTTGATATTTAATATCCACAAGAATGGACAAGCTTTGCAAATTCTTTGGGCTCTGCACAATTATCTGCCATAAAAACCAGCTTGCAAATGCCTGAAATACTAATAATGAGAAGGATCTCCATATTTAAAAGTGTGAAATCCAGAAAAAGGAGATCCAGATTACAGAAGACCAACAAGAATAACCATATACAGAACAGGATCAACTCTAACCAAGCTATTTATATGTAGCCTTTCTCATGTCTCGCACTGCTGATCTTCCCTTAGTTGCTAAAGAGATGTTTTTAACAGAACAGTGTTAGAGGTAGTATTATATCACAATAAAACAGGAAACAGTAAATGCACAGATAGGAAATCAGGATTAAAAATGGTCCAGAAATGCAGGTATTGTACCTCTGGTAAAGAAATGAAGAAGGTCATGCTGTCAGGAAGAGTAGAGAAGCTTAAGTAGCAGAACTGTATCAGAGATTTTCAGAGATACACATTTTTCTGTGCAGTTGTGCAGGAGGACAGAGGCTGCCTTTTTCCTCTCACCAAAAAATCAAATAACAGGATGTATTTACAACAGTAAAAAAACCCGGCACCTGGCTGGTGACTCACGTAATAGGAATATACCCAGCTGAAAGAGAAAAACCTCCTCTGACAAAACACTTTGGCTTGAAATGCATACACAGGCCTCTACATAGATCAAGTCCCAACTGTAATTTAAAATCTGCAAGCAGGTGAAACATTGGCCAATGTATAAAAACTTGCAGGTCACTACCTTGAGTATGTTTCCTGCAATGAAGAAAATTCATTAGGATATTGTGCTTGACAAATGCAGACTCTTAACTAAAGGGATGAGAATCCATCAAAATAAGTCTGGCCTAAACAGTCTTTTGAAATAGTGTTTATACTTTATGCTTCATTTTTGTGATGTGTTGCACTGAAAAAATAGCTCAAGAAAATACTGGAGCAATTAAAAATCTCTATCTTAAAAATCTGTTGTGCCAGCGGCTTATTTGCAGACTAGTTTTGATAATTTTAAAGAAGATTCACTCACTTTCAATTAAATTTTAGGAAACTGTAAGGAATCTTATATTGCAAAACTTAATAAATTATTCTTAATAAATATACAGATAATTGGTTTTAGTTTTAGTTTGTTTAATGGTTCTTTATGGTTTACCCTTGGAGAGTGGGGCAAATTTCTCAAGATGACCAAAAGAAACCTTACATCCTCCAGTAAATAAGCAGTTCTGAGACAGTCTTGTTATCAAAAAAGGATGTTTTGGGTTTTGTTTGTCTGTTTAGGAAGCTCCTCAATGCAATATACAAACAAGCATGTAATGAAACAGGACATTATGAGAACTCAATATACTAATTTTTATAAGCTAAATAGTAGAAGTGGGGAAAAAAATATGTAAACAAGAGCTAAGTTGAACTCTGCAGTCAACTTCCACATGATTAATGAAACACCACAAACTATGTTAAGGCCTTTAAACTGTTTAGAAAAAAAATAGATGAAATTTCACTTAAAAACCCCTGACTTTTTAAGTCAACAAAACTTTTTGCAGGCAAAATCTTCATGTGTAAACAGCCTGAGACTTGTAACCCAGACTTCAAGTGAGCTGCAGCAAAAAGGGAAGCAGACCAAAACTGGAATTGCACACAATGTAAACTGAGAATTCAACAGTGGATTATTAATTTTCTCAATGGCTTCTCTGTAGTGCTTACTGCTAATACATTAACCTTCACTTCATTCCTCAGAGGTGTTGTGTTAATCTCAGTTTGCTGACAAGAAATTAAAGCACAGAAGTATTAAATCCAGCAGCATAAAACAAACAAAAAGAAAACACCGCAGGAAAAAAAAATGCAAATAAATAAGGAAAACACCAACCAAACGAAAAAGCCACTGCTTATTTGAGGGCCCAAATACAGATGCTTAAACACTGATCTTCATTTTCTACCTCTTGGAAGTGTAATCTTCTTATGGCAGCCATGACTACTGCGTTTTTGTACGAATTTATGTAGTAAATACAAGCATACTCCTACAGAAATGGTTGATGCCCTTCTTTTGTAATTAAAAATTCTGTTTGCTTTTATGCTTAGACACCACTGCTGCAGACACTGAATTCTTGCTGCAGGCACTCACACACTGTGTCACCAAAGCCAGGATTCTCCAGAACACACACTGTAACAAAGAGCCAAAGATCCCTGCTGCACACAAGGAGCATGCCATATGTATATTGACTTCAGCACCACACTTCCAATTGATTTGCTAAACTCCCCATGAAACTAAGAATTCACTCTTAAAACAAAATCAATTAACAAAACGTCATTGCCAAACATAACTTACACCAAAAGGTTTAGTCTCTTGTACTACTCTTCACAAAGACTCTTGGGGCTAAGCTGTGCAAGGAGCTCATGTGAAAAGATCAAGATGTTCAAGGCACTGTCTCTGAATTTTCAACCAAACTGTGTCACAGAACTTTTTGGGTACAAGTGAGACAGGTTTAAAACCACCTAGAATATAAAGGGGCTGGGAGAGGCAGAAATAATTCAGCTGGGGCTACTGAATGAAGATCTGTCATGGTTTAAAAGGAAGAGTTAGGACTACTTGTTCCAAGAGAACCTTTTGGAGACCCAGCATATCTTCCTGATGAATAACCAACCCTAAATTCAGAATGTACACACAGAAATTCATATGGCTGCCAAAGACAATGGCAGAAATGGAAACACCTAAACCCGAGTAAATGTGCTCATCCTAAAACTAATCCAAGCAGAATACAGCATGCTGAAAAAACTCCCATCAGTGCTCCTAGAAGATGCTCTGTGTAAACAATATTTAAATGTCCTCACCTGGCACTACAAGTTAAAACTGATCCAACAGAAATGTTTGGAGATTTCAGTTCTTCAGGCCAAAAGCCTTCTGCTGGCACTCCCTGTACGTTCCATGGCAAATGAAATCTTGATGCTGGGCTTATCACAACATCCAGACCATCCAGGAGAAAGCAGCTCAAACCATTGGGCCTGTTGCTACACCATCCATCCTCCACAGCTCTGGTGTTCTGTGGGGTTTTTTTTTTTACATTTACAGGGCCCAGGGAGCTCATCTCATTGCATTTAGGGCAGGTTAGAATCAAACCCTGAGACAGTGCTGCCTATTTCCGAGCCCCTCCGCTACATACAGAGCAAACCCGAAGTGTAAAAACATCCTTATGAATTTCATCCTTCATAAAGGAATATATTCTCTGCATACAAATAATTATAGTACTTGACACAGAACTCCCATTAAGATGAGAAGGTCACCTCCCCATTGAGGGCTACTAGACGTGAACATCTGTCACTTAAACAAATGTCACCGACTATATCAACCTGAAGGCTTCACTTATCCACAGAGAATGGCAAAAAAAAGTTGTATTTTCGGGTTTATGGGGTGACATCTGTTTGAGTGACAGATGCCTGTGCCACAAGAGTACTGAACACAGTGTTTTCATGAGACCGTAATCACCTCCAAAAGACTTTCCCCAGCACAAAACACCGAGCGTTCTTTCTTTTATGATAAGCTCTTCTCATAATTTAAAAATCCCGTTTATCAGGGATTGAAGTTGCAAAATTTAAGAGTTAAAGTAAGGCAGCCTAAAGCCTTTAGAGACACTGCCTTATTTGTGCCTAAGCCTAAATCCTGGTGTTTAGATCTCATTATCTCGGTTTGACCGCGAGACTGCAAACAAGCCACGCAAATTTGTAAAACATTCAGTGTAATTTGTATTAGAATTAAACACTACTTTGGGTATGTACAGTTTTGGGATATTTATTTTAACTGCTGAATGCTACACTAATCTGCAAACTGAATTGATCATTGTATTGAATTAGCTATTATTTGATGATTATCTCAAGCAGAACAGAACAACCCCAACCAGCAGGGAGTCTTTATCTAAAACCAGAGGCAAACAGATTAAAACTGTGAGAACACAGCTCTATAATTTATTAATTAATACTTTTGGGGTTGTTTCATCAGAACTTAAGTACATGTTGAGGAGCCTGTTCATTGTTGATAGAATGCTGCAAACCCTGTAAAATATTCTATTAAGGATTCTGTTCTTCAGTAAATTATATACTTATGCACAATCACAGAGATTTTTTTGTGATAGTCGTTCAAAATGTGAAAACTAGCAGAAGTCATCCTTCAGATAGAGGCTGTGTCTTCTGGTTGACCAAAATAGCTGCAGAACTTTTTAATTTCTTTTTCAATTATTTTACAGTATATATAAGATTTTTTTAAAATATGCATAACTTAGCTATGCAAATAGTGAGCTATGACATTTAGTATATTCAGCAGATGGGACTTGTTCCTTAAGTCAATAGACAAAAACTGTGGTCCTGTGTCACTAATCTTTACAACAACTTGCCACCAGCAGCTTACTTTCCCAAGCACGTATGATAAAACAAGAATACATAAAATAAATGAATAAAAATGTTTCTTTTCATCTTCTTTTCCCCCCCCCACAGATAAGGGAACCAAGGCACAGCCCAGAATTTTTCACAGCCATTGTGTTCACATCTACGTTTTCTTTTAACTTTCTTGATCAAGGTCAAGGATAAATTCATGAGCTGTGTTCAGATCTCCTGCATCCAGGTTAAGTCACTAAGCCACAGGAATCACAGCCAACATCCTCACTGAAGCACAAAGCAGCCTCACGTGGCCAAAAGCCCCAGGGGGTTGTTTAAATATCAGTGTTCTTTCATTCTGAGCCATTACAACACAGTCCCCACACGGATCTGTCACCTTAAAAACTGGTATCAGAAGAACAATATCGGAATAAAACCTGACCCTGTGCCTTAATGACCAACCACAGTATTGTCATCCAAAGACCAAACAATAAAGCATAATAGAGACCTGGTAAGTTCAGTAGCATCTTACCATGAAATACATTACAAGTACTATAGGTGTTTTTTATCAAATTATGGACAAGTAACACTGATACTCTTCCTAATCCCTAACTTTCAACCATCACTTTATAGACTAAGCTAAAAGGAATTTGAGTACCTATGTAGCCCTAAAACACTCAGATCACCAGAATGAAAGGCAAGGGTTTCACTATAAATAGTCTATTGCAAAAATGTGAGATTGTACTTCCATTAACTTCTCTGCTTTACAGTCAAATTAGTTCAAACAACCATAATTAGAGGAGTTAAATATGTTAAGTATGTTGTTGTTGAAAATTACTTAAATAAGAATTTTTCCCCAAAATTCCTCTGCCCTTACTGTTTCCACGTAATTTCAAATTTGCCTTAGTTATGCATGTCTCACATTCTTTCTCAAGTATGGTGATACTAAAGTAACAACTTATATTTTAAGTATTTTAAATTACTAGTGTATAAAAATGAATTAAGGCAATCAGCTTACTACTATAAAAAGAAACCTGAATTCGAGGCAAAATAAATTAAATTAAATTCAGACTGAGCTAATGGGTGTATTTCATGCTAATGATTTTATTTCTTCAGCCTGGCTAAATACAGCTCAAACACTGCACCTCGCAAGAAGAAATTTAACAGATCAAAACTTCGTAAGCGAAATTTAAAGACATTTTACTGAAGTGCGTCAATACAACCCAAAATAGTCAGGTCACAGCTGTATGGTGCCAGGGAGCATCCTGTCTCCACCATCTGCTGCCAGGCTGCATCACAGGGAGCACAGAGACCAAGAAGATTGTCCTGGCTGGACCCACCAAACCCAACTTGAGGTATTTGCCTTCCTCTAACCCTCCGTGTCCTTCTGGCTCTGCCAGGGACCAATTCCACACAATGACACACGTTACCTGGCTCACCTGGCAGGCAGCAGTTGTGTTCTTTGCATGAAAATGGGAGGGAAATTAAGACTTCCCCCTTTTGAAAAGGTTGTGTTTCATCATTTCTCTGCTTTCCTTCGACCTCCCATTTTCATTTTGAGGTGGGAGTTCCGTGGAGTTCAGGCCTACACTGTTTCATGTCTTCTTTGCATACAAAGCTCAGCCTGGGGAAAGTCACTGCTTGGTACTGGGTTTAGTCCTGTACAGGATCACCTGATGGGGTCTTCTCTCTCCTAACCTTTTAGTTTTGCATGTCCAACTCACTGGCACGCTCAGCCAGCACAGTCTCTCCCAGGTTAAAAAGAGCCAGTTAGGAGCTGGGAGGACGAGCTAACATTCAGAAACATTTCCAATAAATATACATCAAAAGCAGACCTACTTCGTCCAGCTGTGGTACTAGAGTTATTTTTCTTTCAGCAGTGACTTTTCTTTAGCCAAAGGGATATTAAAAATAAAAGGGGCCATTCCAAAACTTAGAGGAACTTTAATGGTTCTAAGGAATAAATATATTGCCATATACTTAACTAGTAATTTGTTCTCTTTGCACAATCCTTGAAAACTTACAGCTGGCAACAGTAAAAATTGGGATATGAATGACTGTGGGGGGAAAAACCTCTTCTCAAGAGTTTTTTTATTAATTATCTTGCTGAGAAACTATTACAGTAATGAACTGTGAATGCAGAACTGATCTAAGAGTTTCAGGAGTTACAAGGTTCAACCATCTAAATCATAAACCATAGCAAAATGTATGAAAATAAGGTGATATTTACCGAGGTAGTAGTGTAAAAATCAGCAATGGCATTAGGAGAAAAAGAAAAATACTGGTGAACTAAACTGACAGCATATTGATATTTTGAATATTAAAACTATTTCTGCTATAAAAAGAGAAAGAAACATTACTACCCAGCACATCACTGCAAGTGGCAAAGGGATTAGAGAATTTTCTGCGGGACAAGTGGTAGGATATGAAAAAAACATAAGGACAAAAGAGACAATATTTTTTCATTTGAAATTAGACATTTTTTTCCATTCCTCCCACCACTGCTCCATCAACTTTTGCAAGAGCCCGTTGAAACGCCTTGCAAGGTTCAGCTTGTCTTTTTATTGAGAAAGCTCCTATTCATTGTGAAGAAATACAAAACAACTGCTTTTCTTATTACCAGGCATCTTGGTAAAGCCAAGCTGGACGGTTTTGGTTGGTTTTTTGGTTTGGTTTTGGTTTCTAGGGGAAGGGAGAGGTGTTATTTTGCTTATTATGGATTTTTGTAGTCATATGTTGAGCTTCCAGTTCTTAAATCTACCCATGGCAGACTTATGACTTCAGCACAAAACCTGGGGTTTAACATTTAATTCGGCTCTCAATACGAGAGCTGAGATTATCCAGCACCCCAAAGCCACACCAGATGAGTCACTGCTGAGGTGTTATCACAGACATACACTTACACAGCACCAACTATCACATTTAACACACACCAGCAGAGAAACAAAGCTCAAAACTCACTTTTAAAGCCCTGAGCTCAGAATGATGATGCTACAAAACTGACCACGGTGTGGTCCACAACATCCAACCCGTCAGGGTAAAACACCACAGGGATCAGGGATGAGGGAAGACGAAGACAGGGAAAGAGAGAAACGAGTGGCTGTTCATAACCATCCTTCACAGAAGCCTCGAGAGGATTTCAAGCAAATTACAGACCCCTTTAATCCCAGCTCCCCTCCTGACTTGCTTGAGTGACCACCATAAAGGAAAAGAATACATTTATAGGGTGTCTGCTGTCACAGGACCTGAGCATGGAGCAGGTGCTTCCAGCCCCCCTGGCACTCAATGGTATGTAGAAATGGCACAAACCTCTTATTTCTGTGTCTCTTGATGCTCCATGTACATGGCCAAGGATTTGACCCTAAACAAATAAAAAAAAGTGAATGCTGTAGTACACACTGATAAAAGTCAAACCCCCCACAAAAGAAAAAAAAAAAAAAAGGAAAAAAAAATCCCAAAACAAAAAGCTCTTGCCATTAATAAGAGGTCAGAGAGAGGAGGAAAAAAAGCAAGTATCAAGAGTCTGGCCAGCCATTTGTAAAAACAATTTAGCTTCATGTACTTAGAGTCACTCTTGGGTAGAAATACCCAAGAAGTGCTGCACCAAGAGCCAGGAGACGCGATTAATGAGGTCATTGCCTACCAGAGAACTCCTGGCAGGAACTGAGGCTGAGGTTCCTGGCAGGACAACTCAGGACCTGCCAGAAGCTGCAGGAAGTTGATGAATCAGATCTTCACACAAATGTCCAAGCAGGGGGAAAAAAAAATGGAGAACAGAAAAATCCCGCCATGTGAAAGCCTCCCTGCTTGTGTGACTAACTACATTAAACTGAATTTTAATAGCCAGTGCCACAGGACATGTTAGTTCTGGGTTTTTTTTAAAGTGGCTTTGAAGAGCAACATCTGTTTCCTAAAAATGCAGAGCCCAGCTCCTCAGTGGAGCTCACCACCAGCAGATCACAAATCACCATGCAGAGAGGCAATATCCATCCCCGAGATTAAGTGGCTGCTAACAGGAGGAGGCTTGGGATAGGACTTGCCTAATAGCAAACAAAACAGCACAAAAAGGATACAAAACAAATGCACGTGGGAAGTTATTACAAGCTAAAAAATTGTCTTGGTGACAAAAATAATACACTTTCTTCCACAATGGAGCACAATGCATTGGTCCTCTGAGTTTGCCAGTCTTACACTTGATAACTTATCTAGACATTCCTAAATCCAACCCTTCCTACAACATCAAAACCTTATCAATCTGATTATGTGATTAAGGAAAACACCATATTTTCTAGCAAAAAAAAAATTAGGTTTTTTCTATTAATGCATTTGTGTCACAAACTTTATCTAATTTCATCAAAAAGCAAGAAAATTAATGTAGACAAACACAGTATTTCTCTGCTTACTCTGAATAAAAAGGAACAATCCTCCAGGACACGAACAGAACCAAGCATTGCTTCTGTGAAGGTATTACTGGCACACATTCAACATATGAGGCCCTGATTGACCATGCAGAATGGACAAAACTAAATTATGTTCACATAAAACTGGAAATTTAGGTCTTCAGACTTAAAAAAAAAATAATCTTATGATAAAAGGTGTATTTCATGACACAAAATTACAGTCATTAGGTGAGTTACCCTGCTATAAAATGATTTTAATATAATATGTTTAGCTCCTTGAAATTGTCTTTGTAGATAGTCCTCTAGTAAAATATTTTTTGCAATAAAGTAATTTACCAAGAGCCAAATTGCCTTGCTCCTATTAGAGTTCCTCCTGTACCTATTTTATTTTTGCCTTGACAACGTATTTTAAAGGCAGTAAAGCAGAAAGCAGTAAAAGAAGCAATAATGAAGGAAGAGACACACAAAGTGATCCTTAATGGATTGTCAGCTCATGAAGGCAATTCACAAGCCAGAGCAAAATGAGTTCTATGCACAAAAGAAATCAATACTCATTGTAGCATCCTTCCTGCTACAGTGCAATTTATCAGCTAAGCAGAACTCTGTCACATCTCATAGGTCTCCGAGAACTCTCTGCTCTCCGAAGCAATATTTACTCTCCGTGGGTTTCACCCCAGCTGAACTGGATCCATCCACAGCACCCATGTGCTGACTCGAAGAAGACCAGAACAAGGCAGCTTCTTCAGCAGCCAAGACCCAGGATGCACCTCTGCACCACAAACTGGAGAGCCACACACACACACAAGACACAAGCTGTCACTCTTATTGCTGCTCATGGATGTGTAGTTACCAGGAGGGTGTTTACACAAGTAAATATACCATTGCATCTACTATTTAATGTAAAACTAGGTACATAGCCAAGCTACCTGAAGCTTGTTTTAAGGACAGATGGTAAAAAAAAAAAAAAAAAAGGAAACACTTCCTTAAAAACAGATAAATAAAACTTGAGACCAACCACACTTACAGTTCTGAATCCAAACATTTTGAAAGTTGCAAAGAGCAGCAACAATTTTGCCATGGGCAGAACTCATAACAACACTAGTCATACAACCTGGAAATTAAGTAAGTACCTAAATTCCTAAACTTTGTCCTCGCTTTTTCACAAGCCCAATTTATTTAACGTGAAACTTCTCGCCTGCAGTTCAGAGTCACACAGCCCTGCAAGCCTATTAACGTGGCTGGAATAAATGAGACTGCAGAACTGAGAGACACAAAGGTCACAAACTCACTATTTACCTAATGGAACATATTTCTGCATTTCAGATTATCTGAAGCCTTTTAATGAAACATAATGGCATCAGAGGGGAAAACCTCCCCATTAGAGAAGGGCTCACATCAACTCACTGCTGTAAGAAGCCCCCTCAGTGCCCCCGTCAGCTCTGACAGGGTGTAAGGGTTGCCAGTAATTACCAGTGACACAAAACTGGATTGAGAGGGAAGAAATCTTCTCCCAGAGAGCAGTGATAATGAATCACCTGCCCCTCCCCATGGGATCAGGCTGGAAGACGCTTGGAAATTGCAGGTAAGTGTTTTGAGATTGGTTAGGAGATGCTCAGAGGTCAATTTGGGAGTTTTCAATGGATAAATTGAAATCCTGCCCCTGGGAAGTTTCAGAGTATCTCCTCTCCTTCCTTCCCCTTCCTCCAGACTGTATGGACAGGATTTAAGATGCCTTTGGCATGGGTGCAACAGCTACACTGTCTGTTTTGCTGGCAGCATAACAGGGAAAACTTGCATGAAGGGGAAAAAGCAGAACTGAAATGGGAATGGGAACAGACCATTCTGCTTCCAAAGTCTCCTGCATGCACCCAAAGCATCCTGGATACTCGTCAGATGTTAAAACATGGACAGTAACGACAAGATCAGCCCTGGAAGACTTGTTCAATTCCTTCCTAATGTAACATCTACCATTCCCTCCAAAAAAATCTTAGAGGTAATCACTGAAAACCACAGTCATTTCATGCTCCCAGAGCTGAAAACTCCAACCTTTCCTTTAAAATACCAGGTATAAAGTTCCAGAGCTGAAAACTCCTACCTTTATTTTAAATACCCATTATAAATAGTACAACAATAACACACTTTTCGATTTTGTATTGTCGTTGGTACACAGGAAATTCCAGGAACTATAAAAAAAACCCTCTCAGATGTGATTTTAGGAAAAAATCTGAGGAAACTTTTCTTCTCCTCCTTTTTATTAGCATCAACAGTGTCAAACCCGTAAAGCAGAACTGAGGAGTGAAAGTGAAGCTACATGTTTTAAAGGCTTCCCCCTGACCCAACTGGCATCTTCAAGGATAGATTAGCTTTTCTCCTGATATCTTGCCTCCTTTTCTCAAAGGAAGGGGAGATTTTGGTCAGAAGACTTAAGAAAATGCTACAATAAACAGAGCAAATTGGGGAAAAATAAATAGTCTTGAGAAATTGCTGCCTACTCTGGTAATCTTGGACATTTCTTTTTCTAGAAGATTCCTGCTAATTACAATAGAAATACTCAGAGAAAAGCATTAGCTCACGTGGGTAAGGGACTAAGAGACTAAACTCTAGGTCTCATCAGCCAACACTGGTCAAGTACCAACAAAACAGCTCTACCACTAAATTTTCTGTTGAGCTTCTATCAGCTAAAGAGCCTTGGAACACCCCATGTAATGCCAGGAAGGCCTCAGAAATTAAATTATACGTGAGACTGAAAGCAAGAGTGAGAGAGAGAGAGGAGAGAAGGCATGTGAACGATACTGGCTCCCAAAATTAGGAGGAAAATGCTTGAATAAAATTGTGAACACACTTCAGAATTTTTCTTTCTTAAGAAGCTTCAATATAAAAATACAGTAGATTGACAGCTTCTCCTAAATTATCAACATTCAGCATCACTTCAATATGCACAGAATCCTGGAGGGCTTGTTTGGCAAAATAATTAAATCCAATACATGCAAACCTAATAATTTAGTGGAGAGAGGGAAAAAAAAAAAAGACTAACTGTATCAAAAGTTGCTAGTATTTGTTGAGTTATGCTGGAGAAAGCAAGCTATGGAGAACAGCTAGAGAGCCTCAGACAGAACTGCTACCCTGTCAAAAGGAAAAACTAACAGCAAAAATAAAACCAGCAGCAGTAACAGACACCAAATTTCAAAAACGGACAGTGAAGATCTTATGACAGAATCCTCAAAAAAACCCCCAAGGAACTTCACAGAGGAATTTGCTGGAACTTTGAATCTAATTCTAAGACACTTAGGAGCAGTGCAGTTAACAGGAGGACATTCAGTAAGGATATTGTTTTACTGGCTACTGCCTTTGCTTAGAAACATCTGAACTTTGGAACGTCCCTCTGCACCACACAAGTTTCCACAGGAGTTTCCAGCTCTGGAGCATGGGCAGAAGGCTCCAGCCAGAGCCCCACTACTAATAACCTTATTTCAAGAGGATATGTTTCTTATTTGGCACATGCCACCTACTGCTGGTAAATCTCCGCACAAACAATGAAAACAATTAACTGGCAGATTAGGGAAACAACAGACCTTCCCTTCACCAGGCAGTAGCTTTAAAAATAACGTTAAACCATTGATGCATCTCTTCATCTTCTCACTAATCTCTCCCACTCCCTCCTTAAAACCACTGCCATCCTGGAAAACACAGGCTAATCCCAGACCCTTCTACACACAGCTCTGCTGCCGATACAAAAACCTCAAAAGGAAAACAAAATTATTCAGTACACTGACTGTTTCTATGCCCTGTTCATCGCTCATCCCACAGTCTGGAAGTCATTGCTTAAGACTTAAAGCAGGAGAAAATTAAAGACTAAAATGTTGGGTAACCTTTGCATGGCAGAGACATTTTTCTGTCTGGTTTCTTTTCACTGGGGGAAAAAACCCTCAACCTTGTTATATTTATTATATATTTATATATAATATATTTAGATAAATACATAAATAGTCTATTTATATATATGTGTGTATATAATTGTTACACTGTTTTATAACAGTACATATGCACTAACCTATATTTTATGTACATATAAAGCATATACAGATGGATGATAATCAGTGGCAATGTCTGTAGACACTGGGCTAAAAAACCATGTTTGGTTTTTTTTTGGAGAAAACATTCTCTCCATAATTACCTCAGGAAGACATACCAGAACATGAATGGAGAACTCACCCTAAATTATTACAAGATTCGCATCAGTCACTTAACATTTAAACTATTTTTAATACACAGAACTAGCTGCTAGTAGCTAATTGTTACATACTTTTAGATAAAATACTAACCCTACTAACATTCATAGATATGTATTTTTATCGACTTCAGTATTAGCATTATTCCATCCTCAGCACTAAGTCTGGTGAAACCACTATGAGTTCTGAATATTGTGAGGCCAAAACCTACTCAATATGCTGATCTAATTATAGGTTTTGTCAGACACACATACAAGCTGACAGTTCAAAAGAACTTCCATCTTGAAAAAACTCCAAGATTTATTACAAATAAGTTGGGCCTCTTACCAAGACATGCAGAGATTAATTAATTTATCTACATTATTACATTTTTTTCCATGTTTGCAGTACATTTCTCTCAATAACATTACAGCCAGATGCTTCAGTTCTCCCAGGTCAGACTTCTTTACTGGCTGCTTGCCACACACACAATGTGTACGTACAAAAATCAGATTTTTTCCATATATAGATACTAAATTGTCAGTCTTCTCACCATGACAGGCCTGGACCATCAGTCACCACTTTAGGCCAGTGATCAACACTGCCATGCACATCTGGAGATCGTGCACGGGTGCCAAAACCAGGACCACATCTAGTGCTGCCTTTCCAAATCAGCAAAAAGAAGAACAAGTTACTTTCCCTCTGGTTACCAATAGCCTCAATAGAATTTCATCACTCTAAATACACCAATATTCCTTCTTTAGACACTCCAGGCATGCTTAACTTTACGTGTGACTTCAGATTCTTACTCATTTCCCCTCCTTTATTAGACTTATTTACTTCCACTGCATGATAGAATCTATCAGCCGAGAAAACATCAGGGATAATCATAACATTTCCAAAAGGATTTATTACAGATTATAACAAAATCATCACCTTAATGGGATTTGTCACACAATAGTTTAAATCAACTCAATAGATCTCCAGAGGATAACAAGTGCTTTAAAATATAAGGACCCAAACCTGAAACAGTCATTAGGTACCTAATGAACTCCATCAATTCCCATGTAAATCCCAGGCAGTGAGCTCAAAAGACTGGGTTGGCATGTTTAAGCCAGAGAGCACGTTGCACAATCCTTCCCCTAAGTCTTTTGCTTTTCTCATGCTATCCTTTATTTTGGCATTTAAATAATATTATAGAAGCCATTCTTGTATTAAGGCACCTACTACACTGAAGAGCTGAATTTTCTGTTGTTGGTTCTCTTTTTGGGAAACACTGTTTCCTTTATTCTGTTAAAATCAGTTCTAAAAAGATCAAAACAATTGATTCATCTCAAATAAATAAACACTTTATGAGTTAGGCTAGAAGAATGCTAACACAGTTTGAAAATAATAAACAATAATATACACACACACTCTTGCTCATACCCTGGCCCGTTCTCAGCGAAGTTTGGGACTTGATGAAAGCAGAAGGAATGTAAGAAGCCTCTGGAGCCTGCAGTGCATTAACCATCTACCAGGTTCCTACCACATGTACTCTAAGTTGTCAACGGCACCAAAGCCCAGAGCTGTCACCAAGAGAAGGATTTTTCAGTCAGTATGAACCTTAGGGGAGTCAAAACCAATCTAGCCTGTAAAGTCTGTAACCCCCTTCTAACTACAGGTTACTGTGGGGAAAATTACCTTTTTCACATCAGCAATCCAAAGAAGAAAGGAAAAGGAAAAGTTAAAACACAGAGCTGTCATTGGCAGACATGGCTAATTTACAATGTGCATCTTCACAAAATGCTTTCCAAAACCTGTCTGAGAACACTGGAGACAGGTGCTGACAGGAGCATCAGCTGGTAACACGTTTCTCCCTCTTCATTTTTCCTCTTCATGCACACCAACCCAAGCAGTTAACAACTGCTGCTCAATCCAGATCGGAAGATGGGCACACGCCTCGGAAGCAACCACACACAGACAATCAAAATCAACTGCTGGTCCCAGCTCCTGCCGGCCAAATACACAACGCTGGTGACAGGGGGCTGCAGCTCAGACAACCTACGCTTGCTGACTGCTGCCCCGCTGTGGTGGATGTTTTAACAGACAGAAGATTACAAAGGAAAACTGTCCTGCTTCATACTCCTCTGCTATTCCTTCATTATTTGGGGTTTGCCTTTAAACCTCTACATAAGTCATAGGGAATAGCGTGCCTAGCGAATATTGTTACACATCAGATTTCCCCTGAACTGGAAACGGAAAAGAACAACCCACCATACAGTTCAACTGTTCAGTCATTTTTCCTTCTTGGTTTGCCAAGCCAGATACACAGCCAGTCTTACGTTCCTGCCCATCCCTGCAAATCCAGGATTTGGGAAAAGCTGACTTACACAACAGAACAACAAAAAAAAAAGGTTAAAGGAAGAAAGCTTAGAGGAACAAATAAACACTGGGGAGAGAAAGAGAACACGGGTCTAAGGCAAAGTCCAAAATGCCTTCATCTGTCAGAGAGATGAAGCAATATTTGATACCCACAAGAACAGACACTGGAGCCCATGATGAATTAGGAACTAAAAGCCTCCCCTTGGACTGCATCCTATCTTACATGTCGATTTTATACTTTAAATAAGGGACTAAATCAAATACATTAAACTTTGAATAATAATCTAAATCAAATATACTAAACTACACTATAAAATAATCGGTTTAGGCTGCTTCAAATTACAGCATTGATAACAACTAAAAATTAAGTACAGTCGAATTTAAACTCCTTGGGAATTAAAGCATGAGCCCATTATCCGTTGCACTAGTACCACCTAGCTAAGCTGTCAGGGCTGTTCCCAGGTGCAGTTCCCTCTCCTGGGAAAGCAACCCTCTGGCTAAACCTATGACCAGCCTTTAACTCCCTTCTCCCTTGAGGTGCTGTATCTACACTTAATCCTCAGCCAGGTCACAGTCAGCTCTTTTCTGGCAGCTCCACACTCTTCTCTGTAAAAGTAACTGCTGTGGAAGACTCAGGTTTTTTTATTCCCCTTCTCAACAGCCTTAAAGAATACAGTGTCCCTTCCCTCTTTCGACGGAACAATAATAATGAGTCAAAAATATAAAAATTGTTCTAGGTTTTCTTTTAAGTCCCCAGCTTGCTGATGACAGGAAACAGTCAATTTCCCCAATGCATTTTCACCTACCCCTTCTTGTCTCACCAGCTAATACTGATTACTTTCCATTGCACTTTTCTCTAATCCAAGTTTGACAGCACTCAAAGCCTTCATAGGAACTCATTGATAAAGCCTCCAAAAATTTTTAAAATTGAAAGCATATAAGATATAAACATAAAATCGGAGTAATTAGTGATTTCTAACACAAAATCCTTTCCTGGTTCCCAGAAAAAAGCCACATCTTTTATGATTTCACCACATTGGATAGCTGGCCACAGCCCGGATGAAAACAAACTACAGTTCCTTAGGACTAGAGCCCTCAAGGACAAAGCTTGTATTTCCAGCCTACCTCCTCTGCTTCTCAGAAATCAACCCTCTGCTTTGTTCCTTGGGTTATTTATAAACCAAGGATGGCACCACGGATCCCAGTCACCCCACGTGGGTGCCCAAGCTCCGTTCCCCCGTGTCTATGGAAGCCAAAGCTGTGTGCTACCAGATGGCTGCTGCAGCTCAAGCCTGGTTAGGTCAGATACAAAGACAGGGGAAAAATGGATTTTATGCTAGATCTGTGCTGTTGGCAGGACAGACAGGGGCAGCTCTAGTTTCACACTGACACAGACAGGCCGTGTGTGAAGTCCCCTGCCCAAAACTACCTTTTCACATTCCAGCAAAGAGTGAGATCTGTGCTGCACCCAAACACTTTTCTAAGCTAAGTGAACTCAGAGGAAGTGTAAGCAAACTAGAACAAGAGAACTGTGCCGTCCTCCGCCCAACAGCAGAATTCTGTTCTTGCTTTATTTGTCCGAAGTTGACTAATATCCGTCTTCTGAACTGCAAATGTCTGTCACCCAGTCCAGTATTCATCCCCACTGTGCTCCAAAGTGTTCAAATAGGCAGGTCAAAGCTCAAATAAAAAGTCTACATATGTAATCCAACCAGAGCAAGTAAGTGATTCTCTACACCCTACAAAAAAATCTACATATGAGGTGCACTGTGTCTATGTGTTCATTATTGAGTAATAGAAGAGTAAACCACAAGCATCTATTTTAAAGTTCTGCCTTGCAGATGAGTGGGACTGTGCTGACACAGCATGTTTCCAGGAATATTAACCTTAAACTTGCTAAGCAGACTTCTAAGATTACCTTTCTTCCAGGCTGATTTCTTTGTAAATTGTCAATAAGGTGTTATAAATGTAAACCAGCCACTATTACCTTAACAATAATTAACAATTAAACCCTTCCATCCTTAGCAGACCTCCACAAAATCATTGTGATTTTACCTATATTTCTCTTATTAGGTTAATTCCCACGGGAATATAGAACATTACAAGTTGCCAACACAGATTTTTGAATAGGAGCAAAGAGATGACCTTCTTGCCTAAATTACTCTGCCTGGAAAAGCTGTAGATAAAACAATCTATCCTTTTTATAATTACTGAGGGATCTGGGGAGAGGGAAAGAAAGCAAGTGCTGTAATTTTAAAATAACATATATAAATGTTACACAGCCTCAACGCCATGAGTAGATTTTGAATTAAAAACAGACACCAATTAAAGCAGAAGGAATGTAAAAACCAACCCAAAAAAATCCAACATTGTGGGAGTCACCAGCAAAGAGCAGAAGAGGCCAAAGGAAGAGAAAGGCCCTGCAGTAGGGGATAGAAGAGCTCACTGACAGGAGTGTCCCTGCACTCACAGGGGAAAGGGGATATTCTCCACTTCTCCAGTGCAACCAGACAAGAATAAAGGAGCTGATGAGCTCTCATGTTTCTCAGTGTGTAAACATCTTCTACCATGTAATGGACCTTCCTATTGGTTTGGGTTTTTCTGGGGAGGGCAGGGTGATTATTTGGGATTTTTGGCTGAGATGCACTCAGAACTGCTGATCAGGTACCTGGAATTCCTGTTCTCTCCAAGAAATTCCTAGTATTTAACAGATATTGGAAATTCGTAAGAGATGCAAAGAAAATCAAACAGGGCTCTGTTGCTTAAATACGTCCTGAGCCTTTCATACATCTGAATGGCCTAATCAAAACTTGCATTCAATGAGTCCAGTCAATTGGTAGAAAAGACAAATATTCAGAATTATCTCAAAACATTGAAAAGAAAAATTTAAAAATCTTTTCCCATAATACTTGTGGCTTTGAAATGAAATAGAAGAGAGCAGAAGAGAAGAGGGCAGTAGTGAAGAGTATTTAATATGTACTTTTTTCTACAGTAAGATCATAAAAAATACAAAGCAATGCATTTAATTAGTTTTTCCTCTAATTATCTCCTCTGACACTTCCCCTCCCCTTTTTTCCAAACTGAATATCGAGCAGATGCATTCAGGATACAGACTGAAGTTACTTCATTTCAATTACAGGACTTTTCTGTGGGAATTGCAAGAAGCTGCAACACAAAACTACAAAGATCATCCCACTTCCAATAAATTACCTTTTGGCAAAGAAAATCAGATCAGCTCGAGGTTTCTCCAATGTCATACAACGAAGATGCTGCAGCACCCTCCCACCCTTCCTGAGAGTCATCTGATCCCCGCTCCTGCCTGCCAGGACATGGCTAATGGCTATTTCCAGGCTTTGGCTTCCCACTCCCATACCCAGCTGTGCTGAACCACACTGGTCCTTATGCTCACTTTGAGTCAGAGCCAACTAATCTTCCTCAGATGTACCTGGCAAAAGTGAGTCCAGTTGCGAGGTTTTTTCCGTCAAAATCTAAAACTAGAAACAAACCCCAACAAAAAACAGGGTGGGGAAAAAAGCACCCAACAAAACCACTCAACAACAACAACAAAAAACCAAACGCCGAACTCCAGGTTTTCACACCACTTACACCAAGTGGCAGCAAATGGTCAGAGCGGTGACACTTTTACCAAAATATACAGTGTTACACATAGCTTTACTCTAGAAATGGGCATTTACAACCCACACAATATTTACTGAACCCAAAAGGAATTAAGAGCTGTTTGGTTTTGTTATTTTTTTCTTTTTAAAGAAGGTGCAATACCTGCAATTACAGCTCCTGTGACGTTCTCAAAACTCAGCATTTCCCCCCGCCCCCCCATCAACATTGTTGGTTCATAAATGACTGTTTCTAACTATGCCACTTATAAACTTCAAGTTCAGATCAAAATTTGCATGTTATTCTTTTACCTTACACTATCTACTCAAAAATTAGCTTGATCAACTTCTTTACAGCTGAGAAAAGCCTGTCATTTCCTCCCCCCCCCCTTTAAATTTAACTACACAGATAATATTACTGAGTCAACATGCAGTAAATGTGGGAGGTAAAATAAGGCAGGTAGTTGGTAGGGATTTTGCAAAGATCACTACCTGCCCATATATTTTACTCAATTTTTATTGAGCAATTTCTAGGTGGGCAAAAAGCCAGCTGAACAGAAGGAGCCAGCACGGGCAGGTAGCAGTCACCCCATTTAGGGCTGTTATGTCCAGTTGTTAAGGGGAGCTGTCAGCTCAGGTTATACATCAGCAACAACAGGAAAATGCATCACTACCAACCTCGCTACCTTGTAATTTAAAATATACACAAGTGACCTGCCTGCACCTTGTTCCATAGGAAAATGGTATAATTTAAACTCTCCTATACATAAACCATGCTTTGCCATTCACTAGTTTCCTTTGAAAAAGCTGGGAGTCTACAGAGGTATTATCTTCCTTAATTTCACAGGCATGTTTCTTAATGCACAAAATAATCAGTATTCTAATATATACTACAACCTTTTATATACAACTCAGCATTTTGCTGCAGCAACAGTGAGCAGTAATGTTCCAGAAGTTCATGTTGTACATTTCAACATCTAATGCAGACATTTGCACATATTTTACATACTCAAGGAAAAAAAGCCTCATACAAACAGTCAACACTGTGAGAAAGGAGCCCCAGCATTAAACTCAACAGGCCTTTTGCCACCAATCCAGTAAGAAATCTTTGCTGTTCAGGTTATCAAAGCAAGGAGAAGACCCTTGATCAGAACATACATCAGAGAGGTACCACACACTCCTCTGTGAGTCTTGGCAATGTCCCGCTGCAAAGCAGCACTGGTGCAACACAGAGCAAGAGCAACCAAACCTTTCAGACATCCCAAGCTGTCCACCAGAGTCCCTATCCCAGAGAACTGGAGTAGAACAGTCTTCAATTTATGTATTTTAAAATCTTTAAGCTAAATCTGCTGTGTTGGTGCCAAGCTCGTCCCCCGGCCTTGAAGCACAGCACGTGATTCGACTTAATTACTGAGCTTCTACAACAAACTCTGCCTAGTGTCAGATGAAAAAGCATCCCCAGGTTTAACCATCTTTAAATAACATTTCCAAAGACTGTGCCTTGTTTGTCTGACCCAGTTTATACAATCCTAAATGGAAAGAGATTAGGAAATAAACATATGCAGTGCGAAAATCACAAGTTTTGTTTTGTGAACTTAGATCAATAAAGTGGAAGAGGGATAAACTACATAAAGATGCAATCACTGAGAGAAGATCTGGAGAACATAGAGGGAGATAGTGGAAGTATAGCTCTTCCTACTCTGATGTGATTACCCCTAAGTGAAGCCAGAAGGACACACTCTAAGGGGAACACAGACAGATGGACACAACACTGATTCTGCTTTCAAATGCTCTGGAAGAGCTTGAGCTTTTCTTAAAAGCTTAGTTCTTGGGTGTTTTCCTAAATGATTACCCCCACTGATTTTAATGATTAGCACACCAATTAATTCACACATGAATATTCTGCTGGAGAAACAGCAAACCCAACTGCAAATATAAATTCACTTAATGAAAACATTACGGGCTTTCACAAACATTCCATCAAACTGTCCCACACTTTCATCTCTGACCTGAAAGAAAAAACCTGCTTCCTGTAAATGTTGTTTGGCAGCAGTGAGCACACAAGCAGATGTGTCTGCAGTAGTGCTTTATTTTCCAAAGCAGTGCCTCTGGACACCCCAACTGTTCTCTTTTGCTACGTGTTAATTCACACCTTGGAGAAGTCCTGGAGCCCACATGTGAAACTGGAAGATGTACTCCAGGACTTGCCTCACACGCTCCACCTGCTATTGGCCTTTCAGCCCACCAGAGCAGATCAGAGCCAGCAGGAAGGAAAAGCCCTCAGGTCCATCCATTGCACACACTGCAGGGTTTGATGCTCTTGCTCTGCAGACCTGCTTCCCTTGTGCCTCCTTACTTGGTAAAAGAGATTGCCAACAACATGGGGAAGAAATTTTGTCTCCTTTGTACGCTTCTGGGCAAAATGGAATGTTTTCATGTAAGCATGTAATATACAATTTGAAAGTGTTTTATTTTTGTCTTGGTTTATCAACTTATACACTGTAAAGGAAACTATAAATATTATAAGCATAATATCTAACTGCACTTTCACCTTGTAGAGTAAAATGGTGATTCTGGAAATAGCTCAGCCTACATTATATGTAGACATATGGCCACATCTACATTATAAAGAAATTGCACAAGAGGATGAATCTCTAGATTGATGCAGTGCTGGTAAATAAACCAAGTACCACAAGCAGACCAGGGACTTGACTTCAAATTCTATTCATTCTATGCCCTAGACCCAACTCGTGATTCAAAGCTATCCAAAGGTCAGTTATTGTTTTGGATCCTTGCTGATAGCTTAACATGCATTTCAGTGGAATCACAGAGGGGAGTTTAATTTCATTGAGTTCCCCTGTCCCAGCACTGCTGAGCAAATCACACCAACAATGTGGTAAAGGGGGCAAGGTAATTCACTTCAAAACTACAGTAGGTCTCTGAAATGAACACACAGAACCACACAATCATAGAATGGTTTGGGTTGGAAGGGGGCCTTCAAGATCATCTAGTTCCAACCCCACTACAGATGCTGGCAAAAATAATTTTACGACATTTAAGCCCCATCAGTGCAGGTCCTGTGGCTCAAATGGGCAACCCCAGGTTCTCACAAGGTTACACCCCTCAGCTGTGCCACACATCCTCCTGCCTGCCCTTGACTGTGAGCAGGGCAAGGCAACTCAAAGCACCTTGGCCTAGGAGGAAAGCAAGATAAGCTGAATCGATTTCCTCACCATTTCTCAGGCTAAAAGCACGCTCAGATTACACAGGGTAACATTGCTAAGACAGGGTAATATGATCATTCCTACGTCCTAATGACTGACTTAGACATTCACCACTTATTGCTAGAAGAGGCACTCACTGGCACAGATCAGAGGATACCATGTGGAGATGGGCAGAAATCGGAGCAACCTTTGGGCCTTTCAGATATGCCTGAAGTGTCTTTGGACACATATATATTAAACACAAACAGTTAAATAAACATGTGCTTCACTCACCACTGTCCAGTTAGAGCAGAACATACGAGGTATCTCATTTAGGGTGCATTTTATTAGTGGAAAAGCAAGACATGAGCCTATTTTAAAAGCTGTCACTTAGGCTTGTAGTATGTTGTTAAAAACACTGAAAATGAGTGAAAGAGACACTGTACTTCAGGAAGAATGAAATGGGAATGACTGGTAGGTGTGGTGGTCTCAACACATAAACAAGTCTGATGACAAACAAATGGTTGCAAGACTAACAACAAAAACTTGACAGTTAGAGGATGGAGTGCATGCATGAACTTACCATGGGATTAATTTAATTTACATGAAAGCAACATTAAAGAAAACAGATAATCTATTGCACTCATTAGGAAATTAAATATAACAGTGAAAACTGGCATTCAATACAGCTTAAGCAAGCAAAACATACACTACATAAGCAGGGATCTTTCCAAAAACCCCACTTTTTGATCCCATGAAGAATCAGGAGTGCTGTGTTCAAGCGCTCATGATCCCTGCCTGCCTAAAGATTTGAACATATTAAACTAGTATTTTAACACACTTAAAACAAAGCCCGTTCTCTTTTGGTATCTGACACCCTTAAACAATTAATATATTTCAGGACAAGCTGTATTTCTAGGTAGTAAGTGGATCTAAGTATAAAATAATCAAGAGGTGTTCTTCCTGTTAGTGAAGTGATTGTAACACGAAAAGATAGGAATATTATTTCACAAGGACCACTAAGCCTTCCCCTCAGAGATGCTGGGCTTTAAATATTTCATAAAATTGCTTTTTCAAGTGGCACTAAATATTTTTAAAGATGTTATCTCCTCACTAAATGTCTCCTTAAGTGGCTTCTTCTAACAAGGCAGCTGCTTTCCAGCCATTTAGCTTTTCTACACGCTCCAAACATCACATACTGGTGCCTGACTCCTCACACAGGGCCTGACTGTTTTCCAAGCACATACACAGACCAGCAAGCACATGAGTGTCCACGCTCAGGTAACATTGAATTACCATACATATGTTTATCAGAGTATTTGATTGTTACCGTCACCTGGAGATACTGTTCTTGTGGGAGACAAGCTGGAAAAAGCAGAAGGGAAACTGTTCAACTTTGATGAGATTTGACAGGAGAAGCCCAAAGTTTCACAGCCTTGTTTTTCCTCTATGCCTTTCAGAAAACACAAAGTTTAAGCAATATTAAATTTTCAGTATATGCTTTTTCAGTATCTCCTTGATTTTTTTGACTTTATGTAGCCCACAAGTACAACAGAAGGAGCAATTCCCAACGTAGCTCGTTACATGCTTGAGCAAAGCTCCATCCTGCCACAGGTCCTCGAGATCTGTTCAGGAAACAGCCAGAGAGCCATACACTTCTCTGAAGAGACCGTCTTTCCTCCAGTGTGGACACTGCACTCTTCCAGCTACCAGCAACTGAACCCACCCCAGCATTTCTTGCAGTGCTATTGAAGCAATACACACTCTTTGCTGCCAGCGAAGTCCTACTCTGCTCCTCCTTTCTTCAAAATCCCTTTTTCACAACTTCTTTTCATCTTTCTGTTACAAGCGACAGTTCAGGTCTTTATCTTACAGACCTAAAAGTGAATTCACATCAGACTAAGTGCTCACCATCACAATGAAGGACAGTTTAAAACAGACTTCAAGTTTGCCATTATCTCCTCGTCCAAAGAAAAAGCATTTTTGCAAGAAAATTCTACAAGAGATATCTTCATTGTCACGTGATCACGCCCTGCTTGCTTACATCTACCTGAACACAGCCTTCATCATGCTGTTCATATTATGAAAGTGATGGTGACCCTGAAAATACATTTTATATATGTATATTTCTGTGCACACCCACACACTGACCCTGGTGTTTGAGCCAGTGTTTAATCAAAAGAAATAACAGCAATAACTACATGCTCATTAAGAAACACAAACTTCAGAGTTCTGTCTAGTGAGGCTTTATGAGGATTCTTCTCACTTGTTCATTCACAACAACAAATGTGGAGTATTAAAAGCAGCAGAATAGAGTAGCACAAACCAGTTTTACCATCCTCTCCTTTGCAACACCTAAACACAAAAATTGTCGTGTTTTTCCAATCAGCTAAATGCCAGCTGCAACAGTATCATTACATCTTACCAGATCTAACAAATTAACAAGCAAAGCAATTAAGACCGTATTAGAGACCTTACCCTTACAACATAATCAAAAATGCTTCTTTACTTCTAACAAAAAAACCATAAATGTCAAAACAAAAGCTCAGAGCTTCAATTCTCATTTTCTGGCTGAGCAAAGGCAGTTAATCTAGTTCTAAAATGGCATCTGGTTTTAAGAAGTAGCTTGCAAAGATCTGGGATATGAAATGGCACAAATCTCAAAAAAACACACAAAAAAAGCAATCATTAGGGAGATATAGGCAGAAAGGAAAAATGTGCAGAAAAGAGTATGTGACAAAGAAAAGTAAAGCCAAGTACATTAAAAAGGACATGGTCTATAACAGAGAATTGCATTTAACAAATCATCCTTTCAATTACGAATAAGCAGCTCCCACTCCTCCAAATCATAGATATAAAATGGAACAGGGAAGTAACAAAAGGCAGCAAGAAACATAAAATACTAAAGTTTACCATATGGTTAAAAAAAAAAAAAAAAAAAGAGTTGGGCTACATCAAGGAAAGTAATCACTAAATCTGTTCATTTTCTTTCAAGTATTTCTCCAATACGCAGCTCTGTCATGAAAATGATCGCTCATCAGGCAATCTTGGTATCCCAGGGTTTTATTTCATTTTTTTAAGTGTTCAAGGATGCATAACAACTTGTCAACATTGCATTTTAAAGTTTTATGATGTTTTCTTTCCTTCCTTTCACAGCCAAGTTTGGTGCTTTATCCGGAGTGAAAGCAACGTAGCTGTGCCACCCCGGTGACCTACAGGCACCTCGCTCCCCAGCACAGAGAAGGGGGGGACAGAGGGAAAACAGCACAGCTGCCCCAAAGCAAAGCAACACAAAATCTCAGCCAGTTACGACCTCTGCTTCCCTGCAGTCATGAAGAGTGAAAGAAAACAGACAGATGTGAGAGCTAATCCTGTTATAAAAAAGTTGACAATAATGTGTATTTCTGCAGCCTGGCAGTCTACGGCATCCCTGGGAAATGGATGTTGCAAAAGCAGGATGTTTCTTCAGATTAAATAACCACACGTCTTGACTGCTTTCATATTTTGTTACAACTAAAAATTAATTTAGGGGTATTGGTGTCTAGCATTTGTCTGCTGTGAAGCTCAACTTCATTCAATTTAAGTCTGTCATTTCAAAAATGCAGTCTATGAAGAAATGATGGTTGCGGTAGATGGTAAGTGATAAGAATGACAATCTAGTCAGGATGGCAAAACTGAGAAAATTAAATTGTACAACTGCAGAAGAATCACCAGTGAGATCTACATTCAACACAATGCAGGAATTTCTAAATATTTGCTGTGAAAGTAGCAAATTTGACTTTTTTTCGTCCCCAAAAAGAAACCTTCAGTGGAGTCAGATCATCCCAGTAACTAGAAAAATCACTTAAGGAGAGTCAGCTAAAATGGACTGGGAGGTCAAAGAGTTGCACTAGAAAATGAATGGACCCACCAAGGTGAGATTTGCACAGAGCAGGACAACACAGGATGCTAACCAAGCTAGGGAGATTTCACACAGACTGGGAGAAAAAAACACACAGGGGGGAAATGAGGCAATGATTAAAAGACATAGAGGTCAGAAATAAAACTTTTGTTTCTAACTGTGTAGAACTACTTCATTTTTCATTCTCTCTGTTCACAAGAGGAAGAACAAATATATCCATACAATACAAACCTTAGAGCAATTAACAGCACAGAAATAAATCTGTCAGCTCCTGACGAGGTTCACATTATTCCTGCAAAATACAAAGAAGCCTATCTTACAAGTATTTTAACCCAGGATTTATCAAAGCACCTTCCTGAGAAGCTGAAACCTATATCTGATACATCCAAGGCAATGGAGAAGTCATAGCACAACTAGAGACTCCAGAAAACTAAAAACTCTGCCCACTGCCAAATGCTGCATTTGTGGCAACAAATTTGAGGAGTGGAGGAGGGAACAGGGAAGTGATAAGAATAGGATGAAGTGAGTGGTCCCAGTGATGCTAGTGAGACTATGTATAGCACAAACACATGCCACTATAAATGCAGACTGCACAATCCACCCCTAACAATCTACACATCAAGGAATCACTGGCATCATCCATGGAATTCTTCTGATTCACCTTTTATATCCCAGACTGCTGGGAACCACTTAGATAGATCTGTGTTGCAATGCTGGAGCGAGTTCAAATAAAAGCCACACCATAATCAAGACTAGAGGAACTGATGTATGAAGAAAGAGGGAAACAACTAAGCGTGCCAAGCTTGGAAAAGATGCAAGTGATGAGGATTCTAACAGCCTACAAATATCTGAAGGATGTAACCATTGAGGAGAGACAGTAATTAGTCACTTGGACAAAATGGGCTTAGCTTCACATAGCACAAAGGAAACACAGTTGCAAAATAGTAATAGTTTCAGGAAATGCTTCCTGAGAGGAAAGTGCAACAACAGCTATTTTAAAGCACAGAGCATCGTATATAGATGTAGACATGAGATCATCTTCTGTGGAGTGAGTCGCAATCTATACCTCTATACCATGATCCTAATAAGTGGCTGCTGGACACACGGGACAACCAAAGAGCATTTTACCATTTTTTTTTGAGGTGAATGATGGTGCCACCTAGTCCAGACCAAACTGCACAAAAGGTTTGTGTGGAAATATAACTATACTGAGCACTTAAACATTCATTTAAACAGAAATTCTGAAGTGATTACAGCTAATAAACATGCTATTTCTAAACCTCCAAAGTGATATTATGATTCTGATGGACCATATGGTTTCAGTGTATTTATACTGCAGTGAGCTCTTTGGAGCCTTTCTGCGTGTCAGCTGTGACTGAGGAGGTGTAGCGGGGACACACAGCAAACCTGGGGGGAGGGGGGACCTGCTGGGGGACTTGTGGTGGACCCCACCCCAAGCCTCACCACTGCCAAATTTAAGGAAACGTTTCCTCAGCTGAAGTCTTCTTTCCCAACCCCAATACCCACATCAGTAATCAAGTGTTGGTGTTAATCGGCAGTGAATTAAATCAAGCAAAATTCCCTGTGTTGAGACTGTTTTTCCAGCAACAGGAGCAGATGCTTTTCTAGAGGCAGTATTTAATTTACTAAGACCCCATTCACTTGCTAACAGCACTGAGCTTGATCAAGACCTCCTATGTCATTGGAAAAGTCATAGCTGCTGTAAGAGCGCCCATAAGCAAACAAGAAATGTTGCTGAATAACACAAAATATCACTAACTTCCTGCAACATCAATCCTGTTCTTTACAGAAACACCAGGAGAACCTCTGCAGAGGAGGGGCACCAAGTATTACTTCTCTATAGGTCACTGAGCTATTAACATTTTTTACTTTTTCTCACTGTGCCCATGGAGTTATGTCATGAGACAGAAGTACAGTCACATCAACCCTATTGCAAACCTGCCATTCAGTTGAAAATGTGACCTATTAGTGATTAATCTTAGAACTGGAGGTAATAATAGAACTCTCCACTCCACTGATAGCACTGCTCATCCTGCATTTATAGCTCGTACAAGGACCCTTGACGGGGAGAGAACCAGGGGAATGTGGCAGCTACTGCAAAAGGAGGTAGGAGCTCCTGACTTTGTAACCCACAACTCACCAAAACCTTTTTCTTCCTTTCTTTCTCTGCTGCTGAACACACACTTGGAGAGACAAAAGGTCCGTTATTTTTTCCTCTCTCTCCTCTCAAAGCACACATGTGAGACTCATTAATGTTAATTGGATTTATGAATGCCTGTTGAAAAGAGAAGAAACTGTAAAGATTTCTTCCCATTTGCAGGGAAACAATCAAAGGAACAATTTCTTGTTCGTCTCTCTGATGAAGAGATGAAGAAATAATGGATGAGTCACTTTATATTATGATTCAAAATTCTTAAAATAGGGGAGATAAAAACAGTGATTTCTGTATGGGTCATATTCATGTAAGGGACTCTAAGAATCCAATTTGAACCTTCAAGTGTAGTCCTGCTTCTAATTACCCAACTCCAAGAATAAATCATGGTCTCTGAATTGTAATCACACAGATTTGTTGCTATAATTCAATTTGTCAGGTGTAAAATACAAGTGTAATTTTCTCTACCACCCCCCACCCCGTAGCCTTCAAAGAGACACTGAACTTGAGCCATTTGATAATTTATTCCATATTGTTGCTTTCACATCTATTATGCACAAAACTTCTGACAGATTATTTTTTTTTAGAAGGTGATTATATACAGCTCTAGTTACTCCACTAACTGATTTGAAAATAAATCCACACTCATCTCTTGGCTACAATACAGTCAGAGTTAGCCACTACCCACCTGGCCTGCAGTGACCAGAGCACCCCAAGGCAAGCTCAAAATTTCTCCTACCCCTAATGGGCACGAGGAAAAACATACACAATCTTTGCATGCACAAGATTTGCTCTACAGGAGCTTCTCCAGGGTTTGTCTTCTGCTCAGTCCCAGTCAACTGACTGGAAACTCTTTGTATCAACTAGCCCCCTCCTACACAAAAGAGAGATTCAGCTTTGGCACTGCCTTCCCCCAGAATCACGTTTGCTCTACATGTATCACGAGCTATAAGAAATGAGTTCAATGCTGCATCAATTCATTAAACAATGGGTCCCAACACACAGAATGTATATTAAAAATATATACAAATATTTATATAGGATAATCTAAAATACATAAAGAAATAAACCTATAATATGAATTAAGCATATGTCTAAAACAAACCAAAAAAATCAACCCATCAGCACGTCATACCTGTTGTATGAAAAGACTGAAAATTCCTCACCAGTTTTCTGGAAATATTCAAACTATGAAAGTATACACTGTCTGTACCACAGTGTGAGAGCTCTGTGGGCTGGAGAAGATAAGCTCGATGGTTTTTTCCTTATTTTCTCCCTCTTTGGAGCAACCTGCATGTCCAGAATTGCAGGAGTGCAGCGCATAATGCCTTTAGAAAATGCTTGGCTTGAGTTTTCCTTGCCTCTGCATAAAGCTGTTCTAATGACAACAAATCAATCCCTCCATCAGCTGTGCTCCTGAATACCTTTTAAAAGCCTTTCCAAAATTAAGATTATATACTCCAGCAATTTTTAATATGAAAAAGTGTAATCAATAAAAAACTGCTGATAACGCATATGATTTGTGGAGAGTGAGAGCTAAATATGAATGAGTTTTGGACAAGTTCCGAGTCTATCATCTTTCCTAATTACAAGTTGGGTCACTGACTATATGAATCGCATGACTCAGCTCGGGAATCCCTACAAAGAAACCCTAAGTAGATTTAATAGTTGCATTTGATTTATTTGCAACTCAGAGCTGGAACAAGCCCTGTGTTTCAGACCTCTGGCGGATGAGGGGCTTCCCAGAGAACGTTTGTGGGGTCACCATTCCTGCCAGCCAGCCCTGATCTGGGATGAGGGAAGCCACCAGCAGCCAGGGGTCCCAAAAGGTTGGGAGCAGGGCAGTGCAGTGACACACCTCGCTCCCCAAGGAACCTCATTGCACAGGTTCAATTAAAATCTACTCTCCTACACATCAAAGATGGAACTGTAACCTTGACTAAGGACAGAAGGGACATTTAGTCCTACACTTTGCTTAAAAGCACAGTCAATAAATTAAGGCCGTTCAGTCAAGTTTTAGGCATCTCCAAAGGTAGAGATGCCACGGTCTCTCTGCCCACCTCTTTCCAGTGCTTGACCACCCTCAGTTTTTTTTTCTTTTTTAACTTGTATCTGATCAGGATTTCCCATCTCTTAACTTGAGCTTGTTGCCTCCTATTACACACCTCCAAGACAAGTCTGACTGACCAAAAATTCGCCAAGTCCACCTGGTTTCCCCACGCAAGAACCTGAGCAAACAAGGCAGACAGGGTCACTGCCCCCATGAATATACTGACAACAAAAGGCAAACCTTTGCCATGGACTTTCTCCAGTTCCATCTTACTATCAGCCACTGTAATAATTTGTTATCACTCGGTAACTCCACCTTTTCTCTCTACGAAGCACCTTGGGTATTTTTGTTTCCTTCACATACTCGGCTGCAGTTTCCTTTCAGAAACCAGAGGACTGGAAAACTCCACTTTTCCTTCTTTACCTCTCGGTGGTTCAAAAAGCAGGTCCTCTCTGGGCACACCGTGGGCAGTTGCCAGCAAAACACTACAGGTGCCAGGTTTCACAAGACTTTTCTAATTACATTGCTTGACACTTCCATACCCATGAGCACTCCAAGGTGTTTCATAAAGAAACCCTCAAGTATTTCTGACATCCTGTTGGTAGCAAGCTTGTCTTTCTGCTCAACAGGCCGTTACTATTAAAACTCCACAAACCTTTGGAAGTGGTCCTTTAACACTGCTTTAATCTCTTTCTAATCCTTAATTCTACTTGATATTTCATGCAAATTCGCTTATTTGTCGAACAAACAGGTGTCAGATGATTTATCAATTCATTTGCACAGCAGAAGGACAAGCAAATATTATCTGGAGTTTTCTCCCTCATGAAATATTTTCCTTAAAACTAAACAGAAAAAAAAAATCAATATTACTTTCAGAAATAGCGATGCAAAGAAGGAAAAAACCCGTCTATTCAGCCGTGTGTTCCACTGCTACCTCCCAGAGTACTCTGAAGCATTAACTACATTTTAAGAACGTTCCATAAATAAGCAGCATAAAAGGTATTTTGCTTAAAAAAAAGGCTACTAACACCCTTGCTTTATTTGTATAAACAGTTGTTTGCTGCTCACGTAAAAGAAGCGTAATGTTCTTTATGCAATTACATGAAGTTTCCAGAGTCTCACTTCTAAGCAAATCTAAAAACTTCTTTTGACAACTGAGAATATTTTGTAAAAACAGAATACTTAAAAAAAAAAAGAAAAACAACAAACAAACAAAAAAACAACATGGAGACTATAGTCACAGGGTGTTATGTCAAGTATGTAAGAAGCCTATATATACCACTTCTTTACTTTGCCTTTTTTTTTTCTAAATTCAGAAATCAAACTAAATTAGTGTTTAACCTCTAGACAAACATTTTCCTGTGTTATTCAAAATGGGGAAGAGATTTTGAGTTAATAGAATGGCTAAGGCATTCTTGGTGTCTCCTATGAGCTTTTTCTTTTCTCAGTATTGATGTTTAGGGGTATAAAAACAAGGTAACCAAACACATATGAAAAATACAACATGCTTATGTAATAAATAAAATAATTGCATAAAAACACCACATAACTACATAATGTAAAATTTACCTTTGCTGATTATTTCGAGTCTTTTGGTCCAGAGAAGCTTATTGCTGTAGTCACAAGTACACCTTGAACCCAAAACCTTTTCCAAAGGCTGCCCCAGCCAATTACTCCTTGCCCACCGGCAGCAGAAGGCGGAGAGCCATCCCGGAGCCAGTATCCATGTGCAGCTCAGGTCACCTCCCCATCCTCCCTGCCCACAGCTCCCAGGCACTCCTCACCACCACCAGCAATGAGCCCAGAGATTAAGGAGTGAAGGGGATATTGCAACAGCATTCCCTGCAAACTGGGAACAGGCTCAGCCCTCAGTACGGAGCCGGGGACAGGTTTAGGCACCAGTGAGGATTGAGGACATCTCTGTCCATACTATTATCTCTCGTGATAAAGCCAACTGTTTCCAAGGAAGGAAGACCAAACATCCCATATGATTAAACATCTTCAACCAAACTTCCCTAAATAACTATCCATTTTAATAATGACCAGCTTAAAAAAAGCAACAGCTTTTTGCTTTATGGATTATTTAGCCTCAAGTTGCTACATGGACTGCTTGGCCAGATCCCTGTGTGCATCATAACCCCACACAGACCCCAGCGTGTCCCCAGGCTTTACCTCCAGACATTGTATCAAAATGCATTTGATGAAGGAGTAGCTGATACACTATTCTGTAATGGCTGTTGTGGTTTCCTGTCAAAAACACTTTCAGCAGAAATTAAATACTTAGAAATCGCATCCATTTAAACAATTACATTCTGCCATGTAAACCAAGTTGTAAGAGTATTTTATTGGAAAAAGGCAAGCCACAGACTTTCTGGACACCAACACACAGAAAATACTTTCTTCTTTTTCTTTCTTTGCTTTTTCCCCCCTCTGTTACAGTCGTACAGGTCTCAGATCATAGAATCAGAACAGTTTGGGCTGGAAGGGACCTAAAAGGTCATTTAGTTCCAATCCCCGTGCCATGGGCAGGGACAACTACACTGAATTTTATTGGCTGTGGAAGTATGTTACCAGCTGGATGGAAAGGTAGCAGCTTTCCTAGTCCAGAAATTCATTTCTATCAGGCAAAGAGGCAAATTGTAATGGATGGTTTGCAGTACAAAGAAAACAATCTGACCAAGATTTGCCCAATGTACGCAATATATCTATACACTGGCTGTGAGAAATCTTGCAACCTGAATATTTGAGTTCAGCTGGGTCCCAGAAGAGGTAGCCTAATCACTTGTTATTTGGGGAAAGAAGGCTCTCTAAAAATATCATTTTACACGCACACACAGAGAAATGATTTGAAAGAAATGCAAATCAGCATGGTCAGACAAAAAGCCTGACGAGTCCTAAATCATTTGTACAAACCAAGAATATAGATGAGCTTCTAAAAACAACAACAACAACAAAACCTCTCTCTCATTTTTTTAACCCAAATCTCAGCATTTTCCAAGATATTTCAAGAATTTTACGACAAACCCCTGTCCTTTACCACACGCAGTGGGGAGAGCAATGCCAGGTGGGGGATCAGGAGATGGCCCTCCAGGCCTTATTGTGGATTTGTTCTTACAGCAGTGGAGGAAGAGTTTGCATTCTCTTTCTCTCACCACTATTTGTATGGCTACCACCATTTAAAATTCCATATTGAAAATATTTGGAAATTTAAACTCTGAATTAATTTTTTTAAAACCATTTTAAAAAAAACAGTATTCCACAGAAATTCACATTTGCACACAACTCAGAACCTTCAGAATAAACATCCTCTGCCAAGGGAAAAATGAAACCCTCTGCCCAATCTGTACCTCTGCCATGGCCAGTCCTCAGAGGAAGGGAATTGTAAACATATTTTAACAAAATAAATTAATTACACTATGAGTTAAAAATTCCTGTTTCCTGATGCCTTCAGGCAGTTTCTTATCTCTATTGAACAAACAAGGTTAAACATGACAAATATTGTGCCTCCTTGTGAGTAAATGTTGTTTTGTTTACTTTGGGCTTTTTTAAACAACAGTAAGTCACAGCTCATCATACAACAGTCTCTCAAGAACGATGGAGAAAAAAACATTTGTTCTTGGTCCAAAAATGTGTGGAAAAATAAACGGGTTTGACTAGTATTTGTTTTTATAAGGGACTGGCCAGACAGCTGAATTAGGGAAGCTCACTCCCTCTCCCATGTTTACATTTGAATCACAAGTGAGCAAACACAAAAAAAAAAAATCTACTCACTTTCCACTACCAACAGGCAGCATTAAAAGAAACTGTCCTATAAATACTTACTAATTGTATTAAGATATTCAGTAACAGAAAATGCTCTGGGGATTGATTTTATGGGATTATTTTAGCTCATCCTTACGTTTCAAGATGAATCTATTCAATGGCTTTGATTTTTGCAGAGATTAATTGTTCCTCTTGGCATGGCTAAGTGCCACTCAAAAAAAGGCAATATTGCAATTGTCACCAGTTAGGGGCATCCAAGATCTTGCAGCTACTTAGTCAAGTGCCACACAAAAACCCGACATGCCACTCACTACCCGGTGTCCTCCAGACCCACTACGCAGAGTTAACTAGTTTTTTCAACAGTGAATCCCTGCTGATAGGAAGGTCAGAAAACCCGTATATTCCCCTACAGGGAAGGCAACCACCTTTAGGACTGCAGCCTGCACCTTGAAAAGGTGTAGTAAGATTCATGACTTCAAAAATATCCGTGGTTTTGAAAACGCAGAAGCCAGCTTGCTGTTTTCCACTTAGCAACGCGGTAAAACAACACATCAGCAACGCTGTTTTCCAAGTGTGAGCAACGTGTTAGAATTAATGTTGTGTATCTCTGAGCTAAGAGATTGCTACAGATATTTGCATCAGAAAATATTCAAGGCAAAGGCTCTCCTCAGACTTACTCTTAAAGGCCTTGATCTGAAAAAACTAAACAAGTGTACTAATTTAACCATGGTAATAGTCTAATTACATTCAACAGAACACGGACGTGTTTGAAGCTTACCATGCATTTAATCAGCTTTTACAGTACAAAAGTCTGCCTCAGTAATAGCTCTGAAGCAGGAGCTGCCCCAGTTTCAATCTGCTGCTTGTTGGACTCCGGCTCCTACTATTTTTTGGGCCAGACGGAGCGTGATGGACACGAGAGTGCTGCCTCTCACCGCACGAGGCTTGAACTGCTCTAGAAATGCTCTTGAACTGTGACAGCTTCCTGTCCACTCAACTCACCCAAACAACCCTGCTGCTTCTGCCTTGAATCAGGACTCACACAGAGAGCCTCAAAAACAAACCAGCCAAGTGGCTTGAGTTCACACAAATGAACTCCACAAGGAGAACACAGTTACGATCTCATTGTTCCTCATGCTTTACCAGTCTATTTCGTTTTCTTCTAAATGGTTGGATTTCAATCGTGATTTAAGCGAGGCTTATTAATTATTAAAATTAAATTAGGTAGTCTTTATTTTGTCAGTTTAATATTTTAATGAGTCAGGGCTGGTCGGCTTCTCTCATGGAAAAGATGTGAACATTTTCAAGTTCCAAATTCGGGTCAAAAGAGACATTGGCAGATCCACAGGGAACAAAAACACTGATTAAAAAAACAGGGGATCTTTTTCACCTTTAATCAATACAACTCCAGCCTAACAACTCTACCCTACAAACTCTGCAACACTAAAGTACATTCCAATAGTTCTATTAAACTGAGCACATATAAGACCTAATTCTTAAATTGCCCAGCTACTGGCAATATATGATAAAGCAAACAGAACTGCAGGACCTGTTTTTACCAGCATTTAAAATAAACCTATGGCAAATATTGTTTATTTTATATATGTACTAGATGGCCTGAAATCAGTGGACATTTACCCTGATCATGCAGAATTACAACTGCAGCCTTCATCAAGAAAGCTGTTTTACAGGTAGTTTACTGCTTTCTTCCTGCAGTAGGGTATTGACATTTGCAAAAGGAATTCTCATAAAGCACTTTTTTTTCTTTTTATGTCCACCCCAACGTATTTACTTTAGTTGATGTGGAAATACAAAAATATTCTACAACATTTAAAAGAGCTAAAGACAACAGACAGCCTGAACAACAGATGGCACATTCAGAAGACACTTGTGTGTGTCAGTATTTGAACTCCACGGAGTTTTCATAAAAGTAGAAGCATGCCCCAGGACTTAGAAAAGAAGATATATATATATATATATTCTACTCCTGAAGTCCCCTATGTACGTATTTCTAACCAAAGTATAAACCTACACTGAGATGTATATATAGAGGTCACTGCTAGACACAATAAATAGATTCCAGTGTTTGGTACGTTTGGTCCTGTAACCAACCAGTTCCTGGGGAATTTTTATCTTACCTACTTTTGATCTGTACCAACAAGACACTTCAAACTAGAATTACAGTAGCAATTTACAACACAGAGAGGTCTAAACCTCCTTGGCCAAGTAACAGCACCTTATTTGTTCGGATCCCCAGCAAGAAGATGTATTTGTCCAATTAAAAGAGGTGAAGGAGCCCTGCACGGTCACTTCTCCACCACTGTAAATCTCAAAACAGATACAGAACCACTGACATTAGTGCAATATCTTAGGGTGAAACAGCAGGTTTCACGCACCAGCCCTATACCAGCTACTCAGAAGGCCAAACAAAGAGTCACTTCTCTTGCTGACCAGCCAAAGATTGTACTTATTAAACTAGGATAATGCTTTAAAATGGTTTGGTTGATATCCTGAAAGACATTTTAAGGATTTAGAAAAATCGCCTGTGGTTGTGACTCCAAACCACTGATTTTTCTCTCCAGAGAGCTATTTTTTCATACAAGTTTCAATACTTTTTGAGATTATAAACTGCAAGACAGCAGCCACAGCAAGGAAGATGAATTACAAAGAAAGAACTACTGTAATTTGGCATCAATAGCATAAGGTCTAAAAAAAAAAAATAACACAGTAAGTGTATTAAAAGTTCAGGAGATCCATGGGCAAAACAAAGAACTTGTAGCAAACAACCTTCTATAAAATGCTACTGCTGAAAGGAACAGCCTTCGGAAAAGCTCCCAAGCCACCAAGTATGAAGCCTGACAAGAAATGGCCAACCAATCAGGCCAATATTAATTGATTAAAACACCAAGGCATACATAATAATGCAGAAAGAGCCTTGGAAATTTGTAACATCATTGCACAGCACTGACCCATGTGGTAATTTTGACTTTCTTGTTCAATAAACACCTGCCACACAAAGACCAGAGAGTAGTTGGTTCACTTAGACAGTACACCAACAAAATGCCCCTTCCAAAGAGATGCCACAGAGACTTCCAACAGCAGATTAACTGTCATCATGAGACTGTGGATATTTCAGACAGTACAAACTGCAGTGGGAGAGGGCAAAGTCTTGTCCAGCAGCCCTAAATACCCTCCCTTTCTTTTAACCATACATCCTCTGAAGCAAGTTTGAGTTTTTGAGGCTATTCTTCCACAAGTGCTAGGCCCATTTCCCATCAATTCACTGCTCATATTTATCTTTCTACAGGGAGCAGCAGATTACAATTGGGTAAGGGGGCCCTACCCAAACAGTTACCCGAGCACAGACACTGGGTACTGTGCAAAGCTGGGCTATCAGGTACCTAGAACTATATGTAAATACACATTCCTTCATATCCCACCACCATCTCACTACACAGGCACATTTTCTCCTTATTTTATTTAATTTTAAAAGTTTTTACAGTAACCTGCTTTCACAGCTAACCTAAATCCAGCCTTTCCTTTATTCCCTCTTGTGCTCTTCACTCTGAGCTCAGGTTTTCCCAATATATCTTCCCTTGAGGAATGGAACTGTGGCCTTCCCATCCTCACTTCACATCTTTATCCCTCAACCACTTCTCTCCACCACCCAATAAGCCCATCTCAAAGCCCTGCACTCAGTAGGCATTACAGATATTTATGCCTCAGAGAAAGGCCATGCCTAGTAACCAAGAGACAGTGTTATTCCATCTTCTCTACAAAAAAGTAACTCTCTGATGTTCTCCTCTGAGAAAGACTTTCAGAGAAGGACAAAGCTTTGTTCTTCATGTCCCCTGCAGGGTGAGAAAAGGTTTGTGACTCTTTCTTCCTGTTACCTTCTGGGAGTTTTGAAGCAAAACTTCATAAAGCTTTAAATGACTAATGCTGTGTGAAACCGGGCACAGAGAGGACAAAAACATAAGGATCATCTGCAGGGACAATCAGTCAGGGAAAATGTTCTTCAGTGACGTCTCTTGAAGAGCAGGGCACAAAAAAGAAGGGTTTCAGGTGAATGGCAGGTCACTCCAGAAGGGGACAGCAGCCAAAAGGTCTGAGGAGCTTCCTCCCTTGAAACCTCATCAGCTCCAAGTTTGAAGATACACCATATAAAATCATCTTTGAAGAACAACTTCACCATTTGACTAGAACCAGCACTTTCCTACTTGCTGTGAAATTCTACTGTAGCACATATCCTCATTTCTAGACAGAGTGTGGTGGCAGAACTCTGAAAGAGAATCAAAACTTAACAAATACAAGTTTTTCACAGCAGCAATTCTACCCTGTAAAAGGAGAGGCTGTTTTCAGGTTCTCAGTTTACAAGGAAGCAGTGATTTTAGAAACTTTGGAGGGTGAAGATGAAGAGACAATGAATACTTTAAAGCAAAATAGGAAAATATGTCTGAGTCAGAGCAGCTCAAAATTTCTGTAGGATGGAAGACACCAAGAGTATATTAAAAGTCCATGTTCTTATCGGAACTTCTAAAAGACATACTCTACTTTGTGTTAATATATATTTTCATCCTTTGAAGTCTGAAAGTTTATTTGTTGTGAAAGTGACTGATCCTCTGAAACAACGAATCTGATCTTCCCACTGAAAGTGACTGACTTGTCCTCCAGTGCCTCAGAACTATCACTCTGAGCTATGCAATCACCCTGTATCACAACCCAGCAGTAACTTTAGCTCCTATAAATTAAAAATAGCCCAAACAGAAATAAAAGTCTTGATGTCTGCACCTATACTATTCACTTCCTAGTGAATTACTTCATTTTGCTGTCCACAGAGCCAACATCTTCCCTTTTAACTCAGCAGAAACTTTGTCAGTTACTCACTGCCCACACATAAATTTTTTGGCCGCTAATGTTTCCACCAGTAAATAAATCCATCAGGAGTGTTGAGAATACAGGGATGCTTTTTTGCCACAAGAAAAAAAAAATACAATAAAACGTTGCTGGAGCAGAACCCATTATGAACTGCAAGATAATACACAGTCCAAAAGTTACATCAGAGTATTCTCAGTCCTGCCAAATGCATCTTTACTGAAATTGTTCAGTGGAAAGAAGGTGATGTATCATGCAATTATTTGAAGTGTACCAAATATTTCTACAGTAGGTCTTGGTTTTGCAACTGTAACAGTGAAATATTACACACATATTGCCATCTCATGGATACTACAACACTTGTTTAAAATTCCACGAACGCAATCCCTAACAGAAAAAATATGCAGAATCCACAGCAAGGAAAATCGTAAAGATTCACAACGTGAAAGCAGGAATTCACATTTGAAACAGTCCAAAAATCTGCCTCAGATTCTCTCGTAGTAGTTTCTATTTTTATGACTTGGCTCAGATTTGCTTTAATCTCTTTATTTAGGGAGAAACTGCAAGCTTGCCAACTCTAGCAAACGTTAAGTACTTCAGTAAATTCCCCATCAATATAGGTCGTGCATTCGAGGGAACAAGGATGTGGCAAGTTCTGCTCCATCTCCTCCAAAGGGGATTTCAGAGTAAGGCAGTGATGGGAGAGAGAGATAAACAACGTGGCTAAGCCCCTCTTTCAGCTCCATCCTCCTCTCCAGACATCTGTCCACACTTTGTTGTGCCGTGATTGAGATGTTATGTGATGCAGCTCGCCCAGCCTGCTGTTATCCTACAACCCTTTTATCTGAGCAAGCAGGAGAGCACATGTATTGCCAATGCTATTGCGTCGTCACTCTTCCATTAAAGTTCAGTAACAGCACGAAGCGAGTCCAAGCAAGTCAGCAAAACCATCGGAAACCCAATAGATGTCAAGATATCTAAGTATGGAGAATGAATACAGAGCAGCCTGTGCACACTTTCCGGACCATCTAGCCAAACCGCCTAAAGCCACCAAGTCCTGTCAAACCCCGAGGTTTGCTTTTAGGGAAAAAAAAAAACTTGGCAGCCAACAAACAAAAACCTGTATCATTTCTGAAGCTGTGCTCGAACAAGCGCATCTCGGTACCCAAAGGGCTCGGACAAGCAAGTAAACAAGTTTCGGGTCCTTCCTGCGCTTCCCCGGGCAGGACCTCCGGCTGTCCCCGCACCGGGGGAACACGGCGGGGAGTCACGGAGGGGGACACGGCAGGAGCCCCCCACGCCGAGCGAAGCCCTCAGCCGAGCAGCGGCCGCCTCTCCCCGACCTCCCCCGGGCTGCGGAGCCCCGGCCCTGCAGCTCCCCGCCCTGAAGGGTCCCCGGGCTCTCCCTCGGCAGGCAGCCCCACCCCGGCAGCTCTGCGGGGATCCCCCGCACCTGCCCCGGGGAGGCGGCGGGCGGCAGCCCCGGGCACCGCATCCCCGCGGCG